>CAJUYH010002325.1:0-40725 GCA_910591685.1 Galerucella tenella | reverse complement strand
AAAAAAAAAAAAATACATCTGGAGACACTGAGGAAGTGGAGCTATGGAAGGTGTAGACGACGAGTTAAAACTATATGTATATATATGGCAAAATACTTAGGAAAATCCTGAAAATTTCTACGTTTCGGGTTTCGGATACGATCTTTGTAACTAAATTATTTTCAAAGATGGCAGACTTACGTTTCTACCGGAAGTCGACTGCAACTTTGTTATTTTGAATAGAACACTCTGTATATTAGTACATTTTTGAAATCTACGTAAAATTTTAGTATAATAACAAAGTTACAGTCGACTTCCGGTATAACCGGAAGTCTGCCATCTTTGAAAATATTTTAGTTAAAAAGATCGCATCCGAAAACCGAAACGTAGAAATTTTCATGACTTTACTCTAAGTATTTTGTCATATACAGATAGATTTGGCTCATTGTGGGAAACACTGTATTTTGCTCATCACTGCAGCGATAAAGACATAATATCTGTTCTATCGGAAGCTTCACACCTTTAGTTAAAAAAAACATCAACAGACAAAAATATAAGAGTATCTGGAGAAAAACTGCAAAAAAAAAAACTTCAAAGTAGGATAACCTTTGGAGATCGCAATCAACAAAACAAGAGTTGACTAGTAGTGATGAAAAGCTTCAACTTAGAGCTCAAGATGAATAATGAACGCAATAATACTGTCAATTATGGGGACACACAGCAATAAAGAAGATCAAAGTACAATAAAACAACTGCTTAAAACAACCTATGTGATATTAAGGGCCAGTTTTACAAGGGAGATTTATACTAGGTATAGGAATAACTATACGTAGTATAAATCTCTCTTGTAAAACCGGCCCTAAAAGTCAAATTTTATACTAACTTGTATGGTATGATCCTCGTATAATCCCTGTATCCTAATAGTACCACCTAAAAGAGCTTGAGCCACTGAAATTTCTGCCTCTGTATGAACGTCCGATCCATCTCTTTTGAAATAATCAGACTTATCCACTCTAAATGTCACAAATAATTCCTTATTTCCTACAGACATCCTAACCGTTTGTCCATCTTCAATACCTAAATGAATTTGTCGCATTATTAAATAGTATGACTTAGAAAAACAACTATAAGCACAAATAAATGAAAGTAATTCACCTGCAAGAAGAAATTCATTCAAATTTTACAAAAAATATAGGGCCAAATCACATAGACACTAACCTGCTGGTACCGGAATGCTGACTTTCCTCCTTTGTACAGTAGATCCTTTCCCTTCGCATTCCGTACATTTGTGTTTAATGTACATTCTGGATCCTTGACAATACCTACAAGTTGATCTCATGACAAATGGACCGGTCGTGATACTTTCCATTCCTGTACCATTACAAAATTGACATTTTGTAGCTTGTGTACCGGGTTCACATCTACCTCCTCTACATTTTGGACAATTATCTACTATGTTTATATTTACATCTTTATTGGTACCCCTGGCTGCTTGGGCGAATGATATTCTTAAAACAATCTAAAATGCGATTACATTCGAATGACTGATGATGTAATATTTGATACTGACCTCTTGTGCTTCTCCAAATCCATAATTTGATTCAGCAAAGTCGTCAAAGGGAGTAGATCCTTTACTAAAAGCATCACCAAAAATTTTCCTGAATAATTCCTCTGGATCTATGGTTGATTGGTATTGCCATTGCTGACTGAATCCTTGTGGGCCTGAGGCTCTACCACCACCACCTCCCATATTACCCATCTGTTCTGCTGTAGAGCCCCATGTGTCAAACTGCTTTCGTTTAGTCTCATCCCCTAGAATCTAAATTGTGGTACAAATAGTTAGGTTAGTTAGTAGATAAAAGTATTTTCTTACTTCATAAGCTTCCGAAACTTCTTGGAATTTTTTTGAAGATTCAGGATCATTTTTGTTCACATCAGGATGGTATTTTTTGGCAAGTTTGTAATAAGCTTTTTTAATGTCGGCAGTAGATGAGTTTCTACCTACTCCCAAAACTTCATAATAATCTTTTCTTACAGAGCCAAAAACCGGCGTTGAATGGAACGTTCTTTTTTGTGGATCTTGTAAAGATGAAGAATCTGAAAAAGTAGTCTGGTTGAAAGTTATACGTATATGTTACTCTAAAACTAAGATCCTGTTAACAAATTTAAATAAAAAATGTGTCTAACCAAGAATATTATACACTTACTTAAAAATACATTACTAGATGTTAAGGTTCTGGAAACTATTGATTTATTACACTGGAAACATTGATGAAAAAGTCTTTTTGAAATGTTGTTGATAAATTGTGAATTTGAATAAACTAATATATATTTTGTACTAAAAATTCCAAATAGACTTCTTGCACTAGCCATTTTCAAATGACAGAGAATGACATTTCAAGTGACAACTGACAGTGACAACCAGTGGTGACCGAGCTTGTCTTTGCAGAGGGTAAATATATAAAAGGTGCGTTCAAGAAAAAGGATAATAAAAATTCTAAGCGGTATCAAATTTATCAATAGAATTGGAGTAACTAACCATTTGCCAACATTTGGATCTGATGAACTAACCATTATGAATCTTAATAATTTCATCAGCTCCAACTCAAACGCTACAAGTCCGCAGTCACCTTATTTTGATGGTTCATACCATAGATCACCTATTCATACAAAATAAAGAAGTCGATACTTTGCATATTTTAGGTTATATTATGATAGATAAAAATGTCTAGAAATAGGTATGTATTTAACATTTTGAAGGATTTTAATTAACAGGTAGATTTCAGCATTAAAATCTTACCAGGCGCACTTGTCTGTGAAGATTGTAAATTACGTGGAGACATAACAGTTGGGTCTGGAACAATCATACATCCTGGAGCTGCTATTATTGCTGAAGCAGGTCCAATTATTATAGGGGACAACTGCTTAATAGAGGAACAAGTCAAAATTATTCATAGGTAGAAAGTACATACATTAAATTTGAGCAGTGGAAAATATTTCTATATTGTAGGCTGCCATTCGATCAAAAAGATAAAGAAACTACAACACCAGTACTCATAATTGGTTCATATAATGTGTTTGAAGTTGATTGTACAGTAGAATCTCCGAAAATAGGCAACAACAATGTATTCGAATCGAAATGTTTCGTGGGAAACAAAGTAACTGTTTCTAATGGTTGTACAATTGGAGCGGGATGTAAAGTTACCGAAGAACAAATTTTGAAAGATAATGTAATAATTTATGGCTCCAAGTGTCAAATGAGGGAAGGGTTGGACAAACCAGTAGTGAGTTGATACTTTTGAAAATGTTTTCAGTGTTTTAAATTCTTTTTTTTAGTTACAAACGCTACAAATGGAAACCCTGGCTAAAATGCTCCCGAATTATCACCATCTTAAAAAACCTAATATGAAAGTTTAATATAAGACATGTATTATAGATAATATTAGTTGTACCCACATAATTTATAAGATTTTAAGGCACAAATAAAAATTTTGAGTGAAAGTTTATGTTTGTTGTTTTCCCTACAGTAAATAAATAAAAAGTAGTTTAATTATTAAATATGATACTCACATATATCCGTTTGCATTACTTCCATACTGCATATTTCTCTATATCGACTCCAACATGTTTCATTGTTTCTCTAAGCCTTAGCCTTAAAGATTATTTTTATTTATTTTATATGATGTATCTAGTCTTTGTATGGCCCTCTGCCTTATATCTATTTCATCATATCTTCTGCAAATGAGGAAGTTTTGTATATAACAAAAATTAATTATAACCTCTACCTTGCTACCCGAAGAAAAATTGAATACAAGTTTGATGACTTGGGCTTTTATCTAAATTAAATGAGAAAATGTATCATATTATTATTATGTTATAATTTATCCCACAATAAATTCTGGTATATGACGTATACAATTAATACAAATTATATGTTTTTTTAGTAAAATGTATTTTAACCTTATCCACTATGTTTATGGTTGCTGGATTTTTAATTTACCCATTTATTTTTAAAAACATTTAAATTTTATATTTTATTCACGCCGCACCTGGATTCCCAATATTGACAGTTTACAAAGAAACAATTTTTTTTAGCAAAAAACAGTGTGCTTTGGATACCGGCGTTGTTACTAAAAGTGGTTATAACTAGTTATTCTACTGTGAAATCATTTGTGTGTGGACTGTGTGCCGATTTTACAATTTTAAATCAGGTAAATATCAATTAAAACTAGTGTAAAAATAATAAAAATAGGATATTTTTTATAACTATGTGTTAATAATGTGTTTTTGAATAATGAACAATAAGTTATACTCTCGTAAGTTCATTTCTTGGGTAATTTTATACAATTTATTTCGGCCATTTTATCTAGAATGGAATTATATTTAATATGGAATGATTTATGATGGTATATTGTAGTTTTTGTAATTGTGGGATAGTGAAAAATATGTAAATGGTGCCGGAAACAAAATTTTATTAATTATGGTGATAAGGTTACTTGAATTGTTTTACAAATTTATTTCATTTGTATGTCTATAAGGGTGTAGACATTTCAGCCATTAATTCGGGTTGAGTTTATGTATGTAGGAATAGGTAGCTATGATTCCTGTTTGATGGTTTTGAATTCAAAATGCCTAGTGGAATTTTTGCACAATACTTACAGTTTTTTAGGTATGACATGACATTATAAGCTGAAAGAACCTATGTATTTTTGGAAAATTTCAGTTTCTAATCCTAAGAAACCTCATTTTACCATTTTTTAGAGTTTTTTATCATATACTTTATTTTTAAACGTATCGTTTCTTTCAAGTGGTAAGATGAATTTCTGTTTAAATTTAGTTAAAAAAATGGAGTCTAGATGGCGCAACAGATATTCTTATAGATTTGAATTCCGAATAATCCCTATACAGGTAGATTATTAAATACAGGGTGTCCCAGTTGAAAGTGACAAATTTTAAAACAACATTTATACGTGGAATCAATAGTTACGAATTTAAATTTGTTTCTTGTTTGTTTTTAAATAATATTGAATTACTTACCTATATTAATTTCATCTTTTTTTTTACAGATTTTAACGGTCGTTTCAGCTCAAGAAATGCGATATGCCTAAAGGTAGGAGAATGTTGTGTATGGTCTGATATGTTTTTGCTATTTACCATTTTTTGCTTTTAATAATTTTATGAATATATTGATTTTTGGAAACACCCCAGCAAGAGGATATTTTTTTGTGAATTTTGTTTGTGTTTTTTTTTTCAGGTTTTGCGGCATAATAATGATTTGTGAGCAAATATTTTAAATAATTTAAGTAGTCAACACAATTTAATTTTTTTTAAGTTATTAATTTAATGAATAATGAAAGAAAAAATATAAAAAAATCTTATCAAATGTTTATTATAAAAAAAAATTGCTTAAAATAATAATTTTTTTCACAACTTAGTTCAGATTCCCAAAATTTTATTAGATAATTTGAAATATTTATACTAGTTAGGCATATTTTTAATCATTTTGCTAGAAAATTATAATTTTTTGAAATATTAAATCATTCTTAGAGTCACTTTTAGGTAAAACTGATTGCTCTATACAAATCAGAGGTGATCAATTGAGAAGAGGATTTTTGGTGCAATGTTCTGGGAGCTAAAAAGTCAACTACACAATTTTATTTTTTCAAATTTATATAGAAATTTATCAAAAAAGAAATACAAAAACCATTAAAAATAAATTTTATCACTACTACCACTGCCACTATGGTTATAATATTTCTGTTTGCGGTTTTTTTTGTTATATGCAGTCAATAAAATCCTTTTTTATTTTTATTATTATTATGAATATTATAAAAAGACAAATTGTATAAGAAATTAATTATTTCAAAATAGGTAACTCATATTATTATTATTCTTGTTTTGTTTTGATCTAGTCTAGCAAATTAGTAAATTAATTGGAATAAAATTAGGGAGTATTTTAAATAACGTCACATTTTTCAAATAACCAGACACTCCCAGAACGCACTATAGGTACCTTCAACGAGATCTTCCAGACTACAATGATTTTGGGTGTTTCCTATTCTTTACTTTATTGAATTTTTTATCAACTGAGAACTTTTTTTGTGGTTACACAAATTTTCAAATTGTTGTATGACTTTATATTTTGTTGTATGTGATCACAGAAATTTCCTCAGGACGATATACCCCTTGTAGTTTTGCAAAATCTTTTCTTAAACATAGTCACTAGTCAACTAATTTCTTTAAACTTTTAATAATTCACTAAAGACACACTTCTTGTGCCCAGATTACTTGGACCACTCGCTAACTTAAGGTACTTTGGTTAACAAGTTTTTCCAAACTTAGATATAAATACTTAGTTTTCCTTTTAAATTAGATTCTTTATAAATATTCCTTTGTTCAATAATTTAAATCTGGATACTGCACCGGATTGGAGTTCAACAATGTACATTTCAGTTTCATTTTCAAGACAACCCCCTCATTTTAACATCTAGAAATTTTAAAATATGTTTTTCATTTTAACAGTTGTAAATTTTAAAATATTTTTGACTCTCTCACTTTTCCCAATTAAAATTTTGTAGAAACCTGTTAATTTTTGTATAACTTAAAAGAGTGTTTGGGTAATATGGTAAGATTTCATGGACTACAGGGACAAGGTTGCCCTCGAGGTTGATATGCGCTCTAGGAGGTTGTCGGGTTACGCTCATCTTCCCTATACTAACCGAATTGTATAATTTATTTAATTTAGTAAATTACAACATGAGATGTGTATTTAAACATACAGTACTCTAAAATGTAATCTATTTTGAATGATATGCAACCGGTTTTTATAGGTAAGTGGGCTACTCTGTAGAACAAAGGTACTGACTTGAGGTTTTGCTCTAACGTAGTGGGCCAAGAGTCAGTATCTATGGGGAAACTATGTGATGTATGCATTTGACTAAGAGATGAATGTGATGGCAATCGCCGGTCGGTAAATGGAGATGGTCGATTTCGGTTTTTTAGTGAGATGGTTAATGGGAAAAATGGTGCAGTCCAAATGGTATTGGGATGGAGATGGAACCGTAAAGATTGAAATGTGAGTACATTTTTTTAAAAATATTTTCCTACTACCTACTCTTGAATGCTGTAGCTGATATTTTATTGTATAGACGTATACAGGGTGTTCTCAAAATGTGACAAATTTACTGAAATTTTTTTATAAAACTGGCAATTTTATATGTAATTAATTTGTAGAGAGCGTTAGTTACTATTTTTTAAAGTGTAAAAGCTCAATTAAATACTATACAAAAATATAGTACAAAATATTTGATACAGATTTTGCATAGGTCCGGATGAATATGAAAATGCATTATTTTTAATATTTCCGTCAGTTGAACAATACATTCGACAGTTAACTAACGTAAAAAGCTGCGTGTGTATTTTTTGTGGTGGTGTTTCGATTTATAGGTTTGAAAATTGTCGCTAACAATGCTGGTGTTTCCATAAAATTTCATTTTAAACCTTTTGTTACAATGCATATACTTTATTTACAGTCGCTGCTGCTTTTATTTGCAAATAAATTTATATGAAATCATAAATAAATCAATTTATAAAATTTAAACAAAAACACGGATGTAGGAGTAGGTTTTCTACACGGGTAGCTTGAATTTCAGTGCCTCTTAAATAAGGTAAGCATGCAGTTGATAGCTTTACTTGGTATCCCAGAATAATAGAGGTGCGAGGTTTATAAATATCTTCAGCACCATGGTGTATATACAATTTTTTCTGCTACTAGCCAAATTTAAGACAAACATTGAAAATAATACACAAACGTTTTCGATATATTATGAACGTACTTGTTATGTCATCTGTCATTTTTGGTTGAGCGCGAATTTTGAACTAATGGCATTTTTATTCAAATAATTTCATCTTGATAGGTATTTTCAAGCAGCAAATATGTTAAAAACAATGATGTTTTTTATTTTTTTTTATTTCGACGTTTCGGTAGCGTTCCAGCTACCTTTGTCAAGATTAACTAATGATAAAATAATTTTTGGTCCCTATCTGACAGAACGAAAAAAATATGACAACTACACAATCAATAATATTTTGAAGTTTAAGACTACAAAACTTTGTTGTCAAATATTATTAAGGTCCATTCATAGTAGATCACATCTCTGGTAGAATGTGAAATAAAATATTTTATTTTATGACATTCCAAAGATATGATAGTCTATTAGAAATGGTATCCAGTGAAGTGCACGTTCCAGGAACGGTTTTTATTGGGATAGCGCTTTTTTTCGCTTATTTTGGAAATGTTGTTAATAAAACGCGTTTGTTGTTACTTTTTTGTGTATGATTATTTTTTGTTTTCAAAATATGTATGACTCAGTTTGGTGATTTTGTGTATTGAAGTGTGTATCGATTAACAACTATTCCAATGATAAATCATAAGAAAACCTGGATAAAAACTTATGATGCTATCCTGATAACGCAGGTAATTGATTATTGGAAATTTCTCTTTCTAACATTGGTAACCAAATTTGACTACATTCGGCTGAAATACTAGCTACACATTTATCTGCATTTAGTTGTATTAAAGCACTTTCTTTGATTTTTGGTCCTTTATTATTGGGCTCTTTCAATATTATTTTTGTAGAATCCCATTGAATTTTATGCCCCTCTTCCCAAGCATGTTTACAAATACCTGACTTGAAGAACTCCCTATCTTTGATTTATTTTTTATGTTCACTTTTTCGGACTTTCAATGGTCTAGATGTTTCACCTAAATAGAATTTATCGCATTCACAAGATATCTGATATATGCAATTTTTTGAAGATTGTTCTTCATTTTTTGTTTTGTTTTTGTTAGTATTGTTAGATTTGAAGCTAATTCGAATATTGAATTGATTACCAATTTTCTCAATTCTTTCTGATAAATCCCTAACATACGGTATTGTCAAGTTTTTAAAAATTATGTTAGCTGAATTATCAATATTATTTTTATTATTATGGGGTATTAACAATGAGCCCTTCTCTATATTCTTAATTTCTTTATTTACAAATTCTGCCGGGTAATTTTTGGCATTTAAAACATTTTTGAGTAGAGTTTTCTCCTTTGTGAAATGATTATCATTAGAACAAATGATTACGGCCCTAATTTACTACCCCTTTTTAACGCTTATAGCATGATTTGATTCAAAAATTCAAATACCTATTAGTGTGTGTTGGCTTACGATAAACACTTGTTTCATACCCTGTAGGTGTTTTATTGATAAGAACATCTAAAAATGGAATATCATAAAATAATAGTTATTTATGATATGAGTGTTAAAAGTGAGGTTTTATTTTGTGAGTGAAAACGTTTGTGAAATGAGCGGAGCGAATTGAACAATTTCACGAACAAAATAAAATCACTTTTAACACAAATACCATACAATGTTTTTTGTACAACTTCCCTATTTTGATAATGAAACGAGCGAATTTGCAATGACAATAAATTCAAAATGCATTTTAGTATTCAAATAATCAAAAGATTGTTGTGAATGGCAGACGTTTACATAGCAGCGTGCTAAAAATATTTTTAACACTAGTGTTAAAAGTATTTTTAACACGCTGCTATGTAAACAATCGTTTTTAACATTGTTTGCTATCATTAAAAGTGTCACTTTTAATGACAGTTGTACAAAAATATTTTATTTCACATTTTACCAAAGATTTGATCTTCTATGAATGGACCTCAATAAAATTTGACAACAAAGTTTTGTAGTCTTAAACTTCAAAATATCATTGATTGTCTAGTTGTCATATTTTTTTCGTTGTGTCAGATAGGGACCAAAAATTATTTTATTACTAGTTAATCTTGACAACGGTAGCTGGAACGCTACCGGAACGTCGAAATTAAAAATAAATAACATTATTGTGGTTCGATTCCCAAAAAATAAGAGAAAAAGGAATTCAATGTATCAGTTAATAAGTTATGAAGGTAATATATCGTGCGGCCCCTGTATATACGGTGCACGTATTTTTCAATGACTGTTTTTGGGCATAATAGTGTTAATAAGAATGAATCTACTATTCATTGTACTTGATTTCTGAGAACATTTTGAAGAGTATTTCATTGAAGGATTTAAAAAGTGACAAGATTGGGGCATAAAACATTAAAGTGAAGTGTTAGGGAGTTTCATTCATCCTTGCTGTTCTGGTAAATGAAGTTTTCGACCACAAAATATCGAGCCCGATACCACAAATCATGAAAAATAATATCGAATCAGTTATAAATCCAGCGAAAATCAGAACATTAATCGGCAAGAGGCGATAGAAGCAGCAGGTTCTTTGCTGCATAGGGCTGGGCGGCGCATCCCGACGAATATACATTGACGCCGACGCAACAACTAGAAGGCGCCTCGACCCACAAAGCTGCGGACTAACATCATAGTGCGGTGAACTGAATAACATCATCGACACGGCGGGAGAGTGTCGCCCGCTACGCGTGCTAACTCGACACGATCGCGAACACAAAAATAGACAGATAGAGTAGAGAGCACATCGACCTATCTTACTTAAAGTTTTACGATTTCTTCCGTGTTTTTAAAAAGAAAAAGTTTGTTGGTGATTTAAAACTTTGTTTTGAAAAAATAAAATGTTGTGCTTTGATGAAAGTTTATTATCAAGATGACGAGGAATGGCCACTATTTGTTTGTTAGTGTTTACTGTGGCGCTAGCCTTGGCGGCACCAGATTGGACGGACTGCCCGACACCTTGTCGTTGCACTTGGACCACTGGAAAAAAAACGGCGTTATGCAAAAAAGCGGGTTTCACCGGGATCCCTCGCAGTTTGGACGAAGGCATGCAAGTGCTCGATCTCTCGGGTAATTTACTCACCAAATTACCCCAAGCGGCTTTTCAATCGGTCAACCTAATCAATCTTCAACGAATCTATCTTTCAGGTGCCGGTTTGAGAGAAATCCACCAAGACGCGTTCACGGATTTGATAATACTCGTGGAAATTGATTTGTCGAACAATGAAATCACTTGTTTACATCCGGAAACTTTTCACGGCAACGAACGATTACGTGTACTTAATCTAAACGGTAATCCTCTGAAACAACTCGTTCGTGCTCAATTTCCACCGTTACCACACTTAAGGACATTAGATTTGGAGGGTTGCTATTTAGAATTAATCAACAAAGAATCATTTATCCATTTGACTGCTCTAGAAACTATCAATTTAAAACATAACCTTTTGCAAAACATCTCCGAAGCGACTTTTATGAATTTTGCTCATTTGAAAACTCTCGCTTTGGACGGTAACCCGTGGCGGTGTGATTGTGATTTACGAGGTTTCAGAGACTGGTTCTTAGCTAGTAAACTCCATTCCGATTTTTTAATTTGCTCCCAGCCGAGGTCGTTAAGTGAACGATTATGGGACGACGTGCCCTCGGAGGAATTTGCATGTGTACCGCAAGTTTTCGCGTATCCGCAACAACAGGTGCAAGCGGAAGCGGGTGGAAACGTCAGTTTCGGTTGCCACGTCCTCGGGGACCCCGAGCCTCAAGTTATGTGGCTCTACGAAGGCCATCCCATCAATCATACTTGGTTGATGGTCGAAGCGGAAGAAGGATTATTAGACAAGTGGGCCAATGTGAGCATTTACAATGTCAGTGATGCCGATGTTGGTCGGTATACGTGCGTCGCTAAAAACATTTTAGACACAACTTCCGTTAATGTAAGTTTAGTGCTACCGGAAGTTGTTACTGCAACAACGCTGAGTAAATCGGACAAAAAAATGGTGTGGTGGGGTATAGTGATTGTGAGTATAGCGGTGGGATTTTCTGCGGTGATAACAGTGATCGCTGTGTGCTGTGTTAAAAATAAAAGTCATAGACGGAACATCAAAGCGAGCGTCAGCTTCACGGACCAAGAAAAGAAGTTGTTGGACGTTAGCATCGCTACCACGACTGACAGAGGAACCGGTAGTTGCGAAGCGCTAGGACCCGATCAATTAGATATGATGGACCCTCCGGTACATATTACCATAGAAAGGGAGCCACCTCTGCCTCCTCTAGCAGTGTATCCTCCTCCGCCTGAATTTTCTAGTAGTACACTACCAGCTGGAGCATACGGGAATATCTTCATCTCGGTATCAGTCGGTCGAGATCCGTCTATCGATGTCTCTAGGTGTCCTGATCTACTAGACTTACCTCACAGGCCCAAACCGATCTACCATGGTATGGCAACGTTGCCGCGACGACCGTACGCTTTTCCACAGTACGACAACATGGGGCCCAGGGTGACTGCTGGGGGAAGTTCCACGCTGTCTCTTCCTGACGCCTCGGCTGGAATTGCTATTACTCCCTTAGTAACGGAGTTACCACCTCCCCCGCCACCTCCTTGCGTTCCGCTCACCCCAGAGTTTGTTTCTCTCTAACCTCCCTGTGGTTAATCTTCAATTAGTGCCTTTGCTCACATCAATATTAATTTATATCTCTACATTTTATCAGCTGGATATTGTCAACAAGGTAAATTATATTTCGATTAATTTTTAGTAGCAAATGTGAAAACGTTATATTTAAAATTTTTAAATTGTAAAAGGTCTGTAAATTAAAATTGGTCTGCTCCCTGTATTTACTTGTATACAAGGAGGAATTTGGGTTTTGACATTATAATTTTTGTAGAAATAGATACAGTGTGATACTGAGAAATAAGGTCGAAGATTCTCCAAAGTTTTTACCTTTTAAAAAAATATTTTGGACGTATAATCTGTAGTTTATTAACTGGATATTAATCCAGTCTGAATTAGGTACGCATCAAGTGAAATCGATCAATATAAATTTCTTGCTGATTCTAGTAGACAAAAGAGAATATAAAGGTGAGATCAGCCACTCGAAAGAATGAACAACATTAAAGGCAGACGGAGTTTCGTACTCCAATTGAAATGTTCGCCATGGGCATCTACTTGATTTTTTTGTACTCCATCTCGAATAAAAATTTTTTCGTTGAAGATAAAATTATTTTGTTTCTCATATATTTTTTATTTGACAATAATATATTCATTATTTAAGAGTCTGTACCTCAAATTTCAGCTCAAAATTACTATTAATATGAACCCTACTACAACAACTAACATGACTCTCATTTTCACATTTTTTAAATCAGAATCGAGTTTTCTCAGACACTTTTCTTTTTGGAAATCCACTAACTTGGCCCCGTAGACTACGAAAATGCTCATAAAAAGTTCCCAAAGCCTTATATTGTTTATAAATCATCCTGTAATAAGTAATTTAGTCGGTGAAATTGTCCCACAACCCGAAGTAGGTATTATACAGTGTGGAATCCACTTATGGAATAAAATTCTTTATGTTATTATTTTAGGAAATTATAAAAAATGCCGAGACACGTCATCTTTTGAATTGAGTTATGCGTAATGTATACATAAATGTAAATGTACAGGGTGATTCACGCAAGTATGACATAGTCGGTGTTGTTGTTTTTTAATGAAACACCCTGTATATTTGTATATTTTTGAAATCCTCTTAATGAACCGATTCCAACAAACTAAATAATGTATGGTCAATTATAATTATACATGGTGAAATTTTTATTTTTACAGTTATTAAACACATACATAAAATACCTGATGTATTTGATTTTATTACATTAAAATAAATGCTCAAAATGTTCTCCACCTAGTTGTTGGCAATAGCACAGTCTCCTATAGAACTCCTCCTCAACTTTGTTAAAAGTTTGAGGTGAAATATTCCGTATTTCTGTAGTTATCCTGTCTTTGAGGTCCACAATGCTAGTTGGTTGTGCTGCATATACTTTGTTCTTGAGATAACCCCACAGAAAAAATCTAACGGCGTAAGGTCTGGCGATCTAGCTGGCCACTCAATAGTACCTCTTAGTCCAATCCATTTATTGGAGAAGATTTCATCTGAATAAGCTCTTACCATTAAAGCATAATGGGGTGTGGCCCCGTCTTGCTGAAACCAAACATTTTCATTCGGTCAGCTAGGATCTATTGCGTTGGGATATAAGTTTGCCAACGCAGGAATTACTTCATTTCTGAGCTTATTTGAATATTTTTCAGCTGTCAAATTTCCATCTATAAATATAGGACCAATAATATGGTCGCCTATGATACCGGCCCAAACGTTCACCTTTTGAGGTTACTGAGTATGTGTCCCACGCATCCAATTAGGATTCTCTGCTGACCAATATCTACAGTTCTGTCGGTTTACCTCTCCATTCAATGTGAATGTTGATTCGCCAGAAAAAAAAAATGGTACCAAGAGCTATCTCATTTCTGTTCAGCTTATTCATCAATCTTTCGCAGAAATCCATTCTACGATCTGGATCGTCTTCTGTTAACTCCTGCACAAAAGTTAATTTGTGGGGATGAAGTTTTTCTTTATGAAGACATCTTGGAACAGTTGTATAACATTATTTTCACGGGCAATTTGACGTGTACTTGAAGTTGGATTCTCTTCGACACTTAACAAAATATCCACTTTCACATCATCTTCAATGAAGTGTGGTTTTCTTTCAATAGTTTGACATGTCCAAGTTCTCTGAATTGTGCATTAATTTTAGTACTTTGTGAAATATTAGGCATTTCGGGATACCTGTGATTAAATAAGTTTGCCACTTCAACTTGACTTCTGCATTTATCCCCGTACCCGATCATCATTAAAATCTCAATTTGGTGAGTCTCAGTTAAATATTTCATTGTTATGTCGACAAGGAAAGAGTGTTTGACAAAGATTTTACTTTTTCATTATAAAATGTCTACACATCAACAACTGACAGAATAGAAAACAATCCACATTATTTACCGATTTTGTCTAATTATTGGCGTTTTTAGGTATTTATGATAAAATTCATGGGCGTAGCCGGTTTTGTTTAATATACAAATACGTCTAATAATTAGTTAGTTTAGATTTTTGATAAATCCATATTTAGCTAATTTGAGAAAGTACCAATATTTCAAGTGTAATAAATCATTAATTTTAAAATTTCACTCTGTATAATTCATAATTGACCAAGCATTATTTAGTTTGTTGGAATCGGTTCATTAAGAGAATGTCGAAAATATGCAAAAATACAGGATGTTTCATTAAAAAAAACAACACCGACTATGGCGTATCCACAATAAGCCCAGGAGGCTGAGGTGGTACCGGCGAAAGGACGGCTCCGAAGAGGAAGAATGGCATACTTGCGTAAATCACCCTGTACATTTAAATTTTTGTTTACATAACGCACAACTCAATTCAAAGGTTGACGTGTCTCGGCATTTTTTATAATTTCCTAAAATAATGACATAAAGAATTTTATTCCATAAGAGGTTTCCACACTGTATGAGTTTTGTTTAAAATGTCTTATTAACTTTTGAATGCCAGTCACTGCAACTGTCTAAAGATAAATTTGTGTGGTGAATTCAAAAGTAACTTTTGGCAAATAGAGAAAATATTTAAAGCAGGTTATATACATGATAACGTTGGGAGCTCATACGAGAGCGAATCTCACGTTTTGAAGAGACAGCGTATATACAGAACCAAGATATAGAAATATTTTTTGACATAGTTTAACCGTAATTGTAATAAGGTAAAAGCGAACGTCATTTAGGCATGGTGAATCATTTCGAAGAGTATAATTTCTTTCTCATTCGTCTGGAATGTCCGCAAAATATTTGGGTTATGTTTGAGGTAGTTTGACGTATTGGAAGATTTGAACTGTTGGAAGATCAGACGCTCTGTGTTTATCCGAACCTGACCCACTGAGACATAAATAAGGTTTCTGATATTATCAGTGTCCCTCAGATCTGAAAAATCTTTCATCAGTAATGATTTAACAAGAGAGTGAGAATAAATTGAAAATAATTTGACAGATTAAAAAAAATTGTTGCCAGGCTATTTCCAAATGGCAACAAGTTTGAACAAATTCTGTCAAATTATTTTCTAATTTATGGAACCCGCGAGTTATATTTGACTAGATTATTTTTTGACTCACAAATTTTCACAATAAAAAAGATCAATAAAATTATCATAAAATTATTGAAAAATTTAATTCCTTTATTTTCATGTTATAAGCCCAATCTTTCAAAATCAATGCCAGAGAAGCTGTTGTAGTAAATTGATCCAGAAAATAATTTCTTTCTTTCGTGAAGGTCTTAAATTGTCTCCATATAGACTGATTACTTATTAGAGTATTTTTCGAAGTAGTTTCTAAAATCTTTTTTGTTATTTCTGCATTAGAAAAGGTACTAAACCGATAATTTTCACCCATTTTATATATCGCGTTGACACAATTGGGTAATTATTTTGACAACTATCTGACTCTTGCTAGGCAAATAAAAGCCACAGTGATTGTTCCCGAGAAAAATCACAAGGGATTTATTCCCACTATAATAATGACATAATTGGTTGAAACTCTTGTGACAAATGAAGAAGCATTTCATTGGTTTTAAGAAACGTCAAAAAATAATCAAATAAACTTATTGGTTTTGCTGGGAATATGAATTTGTTTGGAGAAATATGTATGGATGTATTTTTCAATTTTGGTGAATTTTTTGTGTAAAGAAAGGTGAAAGCCCAGCAGTATTATATTCAATTGATACCTTTGGTCATATAATCAATTACATAATATACTTGCATTTTAAAATTGCTTCTATCATTCAGCATGAAAATCAACCAAGAAACCATATTAAAGTGTTGTAACTTTGGACCCAATTTCCCTCTTTAAAAAAAATACTATCATTGAATAAATAATAAATTAACAGCAAATGAAATTGGTGTTAATAATAGGACAGTTTTTTCAAGGCACTTTTATGATATAACTCACCCTTTTGTGTTGTATCGATTCATTTAATTCCATAGAAGCTTCATTAATTAATAAAGAGAAAGAGACATAATGGTGAGGTAGCAGAAATTGTTGAGTATATTTGGTCATATTTAATGATAGGTTGTCCTTTGAATGCTAAAATTCACCTCCGTCAACTGGTGGCCCTTTGAAAATGTTTTATATATTCACTTAATTACAGTTTCCTGTCATATTTTCCATTGACGACGGTGGAGATTACTGGAAAGTACATTTCGTTGTATATTATAACTAATTTTATTGAATTTTTCATACTAAACATTTTCAAGTCGACATTCTGAGCTTCTATTAAATATAATAACAGCTCGCTCCGAAATTTTCTTTTAAATATCCTCAGTTGTGATAATTGAATCATCAGTTTTAAGGAATAAAGTGAAAAGGACAAAAAACCCCATTGAATTTTATGGTAATCGCTCGATTCCCAATTTCAGATTAAAACAAAATCTCACGAAACTGAATATTTTTGTTATGACCTCAGCTGTAATTTTCAGACAAAGCATCTACCATCTCCGTTGCTTATACTTTATATGTATTTACATCGATTATTAACTGAACTAATCCTCGCTCCAGAACTTAGACTTTTTAAGGATGTGTAGAATTTTCTTTTGGGTCGCATGAGATGTAGGAAAACTGAAAATAATTTTTCAATTGCTCTTCCCCTAAATCGACCAACTAATTTAAATGTTTGTTTTTATTTTTCGGTGTGTTTAACTAATCAGAGGCTTGACTAGCTGTACGTAAGGCTTTATTAATGTTCATCTGTCGGTTGGATAAACCCTCGGAGAGATTCGGGTTGTTTAAATACCTCCCTAAGCTAAAGATACATCTCGTTGAAGGTATTTTCTAGAAGCTGACATTTATAGCGGCTAACCTTATAATATGAAACTTAAAAAAGAATATCTGAGAAAATTTTATGTGAATTATAAAAGTTTTTGTGGAGAAATCTTCAATACTCTTATTTAATATGGTGAATATATTAGTTACCTGAGTTGAAAGTGGTAGTTAAATTTTGTATTTATTTAGAAAAAGTTTTAATGTCTTCAACTTGATACAGAATGTCCCTGATTTTAATCCTCACTACATGAAGGTGGAAGATACACAGTTGATTGACAGGACAAAGGTTGGACACTTTGAGGAACGATAAAATTATGCCAAGAAGTTTCTCCTGAATTCAATATCTTTTTTTTATTAAATCTTGCGTTATATGGGAAAGCTGACCTACATCATTCAGTCTCTTCTTCCAAATTTTCTAGTAGTTCCTTTAGTCCTATTTCAATATCCCAGTATTCCTAATCCGTTCCCGCAACTCTTCCTTCACTAATTCCTGATGAGTAAAAATGAGCTTAATATTAATTTGCTTAATTGTAATTGTAATTTTGTATTACTTTTTAAACAATGTTTGAACATGAAGTATAAGCTCAATTACGTTCCAAACTATCAATAACCATTTCAAAATTTATGATAATTACTATATTATAGCCGGAAATTCGTAATTCTTAGTTATTAACTCTAACCGAACAAATTTCTAGTCGACTCTAGGAAGTTTTGGTAAATTTTATCGTTAATTACGATAGAAAATAATGAAACACGATACAAAAGTTATAACTGTCGTTAACGAAATAATAGGCTACAACTATTTTTAACAGTAGGGCTTCGGTGTAGGAAGTAAACTTTTAATTAAAAGAGTTTTAATGGTTTATAGTTACTTGTATTGGATATAATGTAACAAAAGGAGCTAGTAATTCTACTCGATGAGATACGTTGAGTATGGAAGATGTTACATTATAATATGTCGTAGATCTATGTTGATTTAGTATATTTATGTTGTTGTGATTTGGTATTTTTTTATGGGACGATGATTGGTCGAAAGCAATTCAAAATATATCAACACATACACTTTGAAATCTTTTTAATGAACATGTAGCTCATACACTTTGAAAGCTCTAAAATGTTAATAGTATATTACGTAACTAGTGCGGAAAGTGACATTTTTCACACGGGTGGGAAGTAAGACACTCCTACGAGTGTGAAAAATCACTTTCGCACAAGTGATGTACACTATTTTTCCTACGACCATGCGATAATTGTAACAAATATTGTTTAATGTAATGGTTTTTTAAAAATAATGTTGTCATCGGTGAGTGCGGGAAAGAAATGAGTGAAATTCACTTTGCAACGAGTTATGTACACTATTTTTCCTACGGCCATAAATATTTAAAAAGTACCTTAGGTTTTTCGCTACTATCAGTATCAACTTCCATTATCCGACAGTCAGGCAGCAATTAAAGCCCTGAGTGGGTATACCAGCATCTCAGGACTTGCTAACGAATGTCGAGAACGACTTGCTAATCTTGCAAGGCGGAACGTGGTGCGGCTAGAATGGATTCCAGCCCACTCTGGTTTTGAAGGCAACGAGATGGCGGATGCACTGGCTGCGGAAGGGGCGGCAGCTCCTTTCTGCGGCCCAGGCCTGACCCTGGGCATAACAAAACAAAGAATACGCAAGGAGACGAAGAACAAAATAATTTTCCCGTGATAAACAACTAACCTGTTGACTCATTGCTCCCCTACTATGATGGCTCCTGTATCATTTTTTCATCTCCCGACGCCATCACAGTAATACCAATTTTTCTTAATTGAGTCAATTCATTAATTAAAAGAGGGGAGATGCGGTTACGTATTTTCCGTATTTTTCTCGTTTCGTGATAGAGTGATTATATAAAAATTGAATTTTCAACGTTGCTTTCATTCCGTTTTAATAAGGGTTCTTTGCCTAATGGTGTAAAAGGCATACATAGCGAAAAATTGTTTTTAAATCGTAAAAAGAGGATTTTGAATGTTGATGATATTGGGGAAATATTTTCCTATTATACCAAATTTGTTTTTTATGGCTGCAAATGTTTATTTAATATTGTGGATGATGGAGAATGAGCTTATTTTTAAGCAACTACAACCCTCAGGTCATAATGAAATTCTACATATAAAATTGCATTGTTTCCTAAAAATATACCGAGAGGTAGAACTCCTTTATTGCCTTTGAGGTATTTTTTTTAGTTTGGTCATAATTTTTTTGAAAAGATCAAACTATACCAAACATTCATACATTCTACCCTACCTACGAAAGTGAATAATAAAAGTAAACTGGAGAGGTGGGAGCTATAGATTCTAAGAAAAAATCATGGATATAAAGCTTAGCAGTGGAGAATAAGAGCGAACAAAGAAATCCAAGACATTCCAAAAGGCACGAGTAAAGTTCAAGCACAGCTGCTTTGATGGTTAGGCCATGGGGATGGGATGGATGACGGAATATGTGTGATGAAAGCTTTTTGGAGGTGAGAAAAGATGGAGCCGACCTAGAAAGAAATGGATGGATGCTGTAGCAGAAGATTTGAAACAGTTAGGAATAGAGGTTCGGAGTGTCGAAGCGAGAACAAAATCTTGGACTCGATGCACTCTCCGGAGAATGGACTACGACATTGTCTCTGTTATTTTATAACCATCTCTACACAGAATCGCTATACGGCACATAATCTGTACCTATAAGGCAATTCGACCAAATATTATGTGAACCAGACTAATTGTCTAAATTGTGCTGGTGAACGCGCTTCTGAAAATATCCGCTCTTATTCTTCTTGTCCAGCAGGATATCCTTTTAAAAACAATTTCAAATATTACGAAGAAGTTATTATATTCATTTATTATAACGTTCTCACATTTGCTACATTTATACCTTTTTGTCATTATCCGTTATTTTTATCAACTGTCTTTTGGAAAGAGTATGTATTTATGTGTTGATCAAGTTTAATTTAATTTATTGTTGTGTGTTTTATATAAATGTATAGGTAAGTCTTTGTTACTACCAATCAGATAACAATATTTTATTAGCCGAATATACCTTCTTAGACTTTGTATGACCGGTTTATACTTATTGTTTATTCTATGTAAATTTTGGATTTCAATTCTGAATGTAGGATACGAAACTACAAGGTATAATATGTTAAATATAACATTGGTGAATTGAGTGTCTAGGGGAATCCAAAAAAAATCAGTCTTTATAGTCAGAAAATCCTTCATTCATCCTTCACCCTTTATATTTGTTTTTTTGGCTGAGAAATAATTGAGAATTTGTTCCTTTTTATCCAGCAGTATGATCCAATTACGTATACTTTGGCAGGTTTATCTGAAACCGTGAAAGGAATGCAGTCGAAGCCATTCGACATTGCCACGTTTAACTATGAAAAATGTTGAAGTACTGATTATGTAGTGATAATAATTATAAATGGGTCTTTTTATTATTAACAATATTAAAAATATGATTGAACGTTAATTTTATAATGTGCTTGTTTCCTTGGATTTATTCTATTAACATTATTTTCCAATTCATGAATATTAAAAGAGAACACTTTTTCAAATTTGTTATGGGCTTTTTGAAGCTCTGGCAGCGTTGTACGGAAACCATAATGACCACACACTCGAATTACATAATTGGTGATTTTTATGGACCAGCTGACTTCTTATTGGCAAGCGCGTGCGTATGTTCTTCCCTCTCACTTCGTCAATTGACTGATATTGATTTATCCAGTGGCGTTTCTATTGTCAGTTACCTTTGTAATTTCAGTTTTACTTGGTAAAATAGGTACCGTACGCCATTTGTACGTTTGACAGATATACGCCATGTTTTTCCTCGCCTCTCACCGACGCCCCGTAGCTACAGATAAACTTGCCAAACTATATTCTATACAAACTCTCTAATCAGGAAAGAGCCAAAGGTGAACTACTATAATAAGTTTTTTGTTGTTTCACAGCTTCACAGGACGTGTTTCATTGTGAGGATTTACAATGACAGAATACTTAATACACTTAATAGAAGCACAATCCTTGGATAGAAAGTTTGCAGTTTTTTTTTAAGTTGAGTAATAGCTAAAAACTTATTTCTTAATCATCTGATCGAATTCGTTTTCTTTTGACTCCCCTTGAGACGTTTTTTTTCACTCATAATACCACTAGTGTTAAAATTATTTCCGGTAAATTTGTTCAAGGTCATTAATGTTTAGTGAAACCGGGAAATATTAACCGGAAATTAATTTTAACACATGTGGTATTTGGTAAAGAAAATTTTACATCTTCGTCGATTAATAGTGGAATAAAGCTCTTAATTTTTTCTATAGTTTTTCTTTACCATTAAATTTTTTCTGTATCACGGGGCCCCCGAAGCTTCGCTGCTCAAGTCCCGTCTAGCCCTACACTAATCCGCCACTGATAGAATGTCACTGTCTTCATGGTAACATGAACACAATAAAGAAATTTGATTGGTCTATATAGAAGATGTGAAATTTTCAAACCAAAAACTATTGAGTATCGAAAAATTAATTTTATTTGGATTTGTTTATATCGATTCGTCCAATCCTAAGTTAAATATTGAAACTGTTAATGAAATCAACATGACGTGCTATATGTGACAGCAACATGTATATTTTTTATGATAAAAAGATACTATTGATACAATAATGGAATCATTTCCAAATCCTCAAAGCACTAATAGTTAGAAATTGATCGTGAAATTGATTGCGACTTCAACAATCTATATGGAAACTAGTTATGACCTTGATTTCCATTTTCTATGAAAAAACAATTTGCTGTTGCGTATACTACGTTATTATGTTGTATTTTCTTCAAAAATTGAAGGTTCCATTTATTACACATTCAAATTAAAGTTTATTCTATAACCTGACCAGTTATTATTTCATTTCGTGCATGTAAATAGGTGGGCAATTGCATAGTAACAGACTTCTACGACCTATTTGATTTTGTAAAGTATTAATTGCTGTTAACCGTAATAAAATTTGTTTTTTAAAAATTCTTATTGTATTATTTCCAACCTCACGTAAACGTCTACATATTGATAGCACATAATTGTCAGTATCAGAGACGGCGTCAAGACAATTTTACATTTTTGACATATTCAATTTCACTTGCTGGGAAAATAAAGGGAAGCAGCTCAATTTTTTTTGGTTTTCATTTGGGAAAAAGTGAAATTGCTGGCTATTAATTTAAAACACCAGAAACAAACAACATGGTAAAAAGAAAAGAATAAATATCGTTCCGTTTTTATTTCATTAAATATAATTGAGCTGATATTTCATTTGTGACAATGAGTTCAGAGAATTGAGACTATGGTATATTTGTGGCGTTAAATTAACAGTGAATAGAGTGGATGCTGTTTACAAAAAAGATATTTATTGCTGTTAAAACTGCCACAAGACTTATTTATTAACCAGACTTTCAATTTTTGGCTTTACAGAGTTGGAATACTCCGCAGTAATTATTTAATAATATTCGTATTTTTGTCTATCAATTGTTCAAATTCAGCTAACAAAATACTTTCTTTTCGACTGAATCTGTATCATTCCTTTTTTATTTTCATTTTATTTCAGTGCTCAATTTTAAGAGCATTTACTTAAGCTCAATTCTTTTCACAAATCCTTCATTGTTTGGCAGACAGTTTTCGAATAACCCTTGTATCAGAAAAAATGCTTTCCACAATTCCAAGGCAACACAATTTTACCAGAATGATTATCGATTAAAGTTGCATTGTCATTTTTGAGATTATTTTCATATAATCGGATATCTGGAGCTAAGTTTCAAGTAGAAAGGAATTCTATTCATGCTGCAATGAACAAATACGGTGAAAGAAAGCTTTCAAAAGTAATTTTTATCCTGTGTACCTGTATAAACCTGTAAAAGTCATAAAGCTCTAGTTTCTACCTTGAAAGAGTTTTGAAATACTGAGTAATATTTTAAACAAAAATAGCGTTTTATGCTCTAAGAGCAACTAAGAAGTAAGTTTATGAATAAAAGAGTACTTTATGTAGCTTTATTGCTTTATATTTGAATTTAGAGTAGACTTTGTTGTGTGATTGGGAAAGTGGAGCAAAAAATAGACAAAGTGCTTCTAAATTTTCGACAAAAAAGCTCAAAAAATGCTCAAAATTCGTCTGGATGGTTTTTTTTGAGACGAGAAATTGACTGATACAGTTTGTTTTCGTATGAAATGATTTTTTCGTCTTCAAATAAAGTCATAAGATTTTCGAAAATCAACTTTTGAAAACTGAAGATACTCATAACTCTACCAATATGATAGATAGAACGTTCTAGTCTTCACCAATGATTTTCATTTAATAAATATTTCAATTTAGAGTAGACTTTGTTGTGTGGTTGGGAAAGTGGAGCAAAAAATAGTCAAAGTGCTTTCAAGACTGCTTGCTTAAACCGATAGAGCAAACGCTGAAGGAGAAAGATTTAGGATAATTACTAATTAATTTTATTCTTTTTCTTACAAAAGGTTTTCTTTTTCGTTTGTTTACCAAACTGAATTCAAACAAATAAAATAATGGTCCATTTCATGAGTACTCAGCTTGTTTAAAGTAGAAACGTATTTGTGGAATGTCGTTAAGTTAAAGCAGTTTGTTTTTAGGACATTGAAGACAATAAACTTAACAAAGAGGATAAGATTAACGTCCATCAAAATTTAATGATTCGAAGTTGCCCTCGATGTTCTACATTTTTCTCAATCTAAAAATACCTTTAAATACTTCCTCTTTCGCTCCATAAATTTCGATATATATTTAGCATAAAATACATAAACAATCATTCGTTTATAGGGATTTCTTTTTTTTTTCATTTTAACATCTACAACAACAAAATTTATTATTATGGAAACTCGCATTGTTTTTTTTATGAATTGTTGACGACAGGCATATATATTTAACTATAGCGTGTGGATTTTATAGATAAAATGAACTTTTTATTCATACCCGGAATTACTACTATTTCCATATCCATTGTAACGAAAATTTTCCGTCAGTGTGTGGATTGAACCACACACTATTGCCAGTCATACATGGGAAAGAGGAACCAAAACGTTTTATATAATGTTTGCTTCAACTTTCACGGATAGAAATGCTTGTACAATGTACAAAATTGTCGAGGTACATATATGTCTTCTGTCAAAATTCAAAATATACTGCATGTCCCAAATAGGTGTGTAGCCTACCGACAATTCTACCCAATTATATGAACCTTCTCTGCTGCATAGAGTAAGAGACCCAAAGAGAGCTTTGGGTTTCTTCAAGGAGGACCTAGTTATAAGGAGACGATACAAGCAAGTGCTCAAAAAGTGCCGAGGTCAAGCTTCTGACTGATGGTATCGTACTCAACATAAAACTGTTTTTTTCATAAACAACCTTAATACTTTCATCAACGACAATTCATTTACTCATCAATATCTATAACTTTCTCGATTCGCAACATAAAAGACAAAAGCTCGACGTTTCAATGGCAGAAAATAATTTTTCTTTGACAAAGATCTTTTTCGCAACACCAAGATACCGGAAGAAAGATTTTTATCTGAAAGAGTCCCTGTCTAGGCGAATTTAAATTGCTCTTTTTAAGTGCCTACCACATTGAAAGTGTAGACAGGAAAAGATTGCTTTTAAAACAAAAGAAGAAGTAGCCGTATTATTTCATTTCAACAGTGACAACGGTAGAATACGGGTAATTTTTTTACTAGAAGTGTTTTAATACAAGAAAAATCGGTCGCATGTGTGTGTCTTTGTAAATAAAAAGGCGCGTTCTCACTAGTCGGTTTTAGTTGAACGATTTTTATTGATCAACTAAAATCGAATCAATTTTTGGTTCTTATGTTTCAACGAATGTGGAACCGATAGTTGAAAGCAAAATGGCGACTAACGAGGTTGTCCGTGCGGGTGTTGGGTTCATTTGCGAATTAATTATAACACAACTGAGAAATATGTTATCAGAATGTAGGAAGAAACGAGCCAAACATAATAGTTGGGTTCGAAATTGGATTTTGAGGAGGACAAAATTTGAAGAATTTCTTCCTAAAGTACACTCAAAATTTGCGTTAAACGTTGATTCTCTATGAATAATAATCTCGTTCTTTTTCATTTTAAATAAAAAAATGAACAAATAATGTTTGGCATTGTTCTTTTTTAAATTGGCCAATTTGAGCAGGTTTTTATTTATTTTGTTAATCTGTTCGTTGATAATTTGCTTTACACCGATGTGGTTAAATATAAATGAGATGATATCATTCTGGGATTTAAATGCTTTGTTCTCTTGTACAATTAATACACGAAAGCATATTCATTTTGGACATTGATAAATTTTCCTTTGAGTATTAATCAAAACATTAATCAAATATCAAGAATTTTGCAAATAAATTGAATCGTATTGGACGTATTCACTGAAGTTTGAATAATGTACGCTTTGTGGAACCGACACTAAACATTTCTCGAACGCCAAATCTGTAATTACAGTATTCCAGAGTATATGATTGTAACGTAATCATCCAAGTGTTACGAATCTTGTCTTCCCAACTACAAGCCGGGGCTGAATTTGAGTCTGTACCAGATTATGTCTTTAACGATACACAGAGAAAAGGAATAGGTAGTAGATATTAGATTTTATTATGAATATCAATTTAAAAAGTTTGCTGGGTAGAGAATTTAAAGAAAAATCTTATGTCCCATTCTTTGTCGTTATCTGTTCATTCTATAATTATTTATAAGTTTCCTTCATGAATACTTCATTTTTAAAACAAAATATTAATAATTCTGACACATTCTCCCAGCTATTCACTCAGAAAACAAATACCTAAGCCATAATTTATCTTGGTTAAATTCAAGTGTGTTGGTTTCACAAAAGAAATTCACTTTACGAGTCCGCTTTACACTCGGTATCATGCAGTTTATCTACTCTGAAACTAACAAAGGAACTGAAAATAGGTATGAGCTGGTTTTAGTTTACTGTGGTTTAGTTTACTGTGACTTGATGCTATATTAGCACGTTTATTCCAATCTCTCCAAAAGAATATGTTGTATCTTCTAATTGCCTTTTTTTCAAATCAAGCAAACATTGTTGTATTCTGTGTAAGTATTTTTATTTAGAATTGCAAAGCGCTTTCGGCTATTAAGCCATCTTCAAGTAAGCAATGATCGTTGGAAGATTTTTTGAAAAAGAAATTAGTAAATAATTACTTATTCGTCATATATGATACAAGAAACCTAATCAAATGTCTACAACACATTAACGTCACAATGATAAAATTACATTATACTCTATTTCTTAATGTCTATCAGCACAGTAGCCTCATTAAATATTCAAATAGAAATTTATCTTTTACAGAGTGATCCTAAGAATTTTACAAGTAAATACTAAAATTCTAATGCAAAACAAGTAGGTGTCTGTATTGGTTATCTATACATCCCTGTTTCAGCTCAAAATACAATATGGTAATAAAACTGAACAATGCCAGATAAACGATAATTATTGCGGCAGTGGCGGAGATTACGATATTAGTTTATTCTGCTTATTTAATTAGATTCGGTCGACATTACAGTTGAAATAAAATGCCAAACTATATTAAAGTTAATATTTGACAAATATATTATATTATTAATCGTATTCATCTCTTGTTTATCATAACATCATTCTACATTACTTTTATAAATTTTTTCCACTTCTTTCTGTCAGTTGCCAGCTTTTAAGCTTCCATCCAAGTGAAAGTAAAATGATACACATTTGAAAAAATTGTTACATATTAACAAGCTTACAAAATTTCCTTTTAAAAGCCCATGGTTAATAAATTCCTAATTGCCCTCTAGAAATTCGATATACCAAATTTAATTTTTACGAAACTGAGAGCCTTTTTAGCAGTGGCGTCTTGAAATTTGAAATGTAAAGTTATTAATTAAGTGAAAATGAAGAAAACGTTTCTCTTTACAGATATGACAAAATATGTAACCACATTTATTAGTGGCGTGGACATTTTGACCAATTTTGGGGCTACACAAAAATTGAATAGAAAATTCCACCTCTCTAAATTTTTAACCAATTGTTAGGTGATAGAAATGCGTCACAATGACGTACTTGGAAAAGGTTGATACGAGCAGAAAGAATAATTATGGTTAATCATCAATAAACTGGGTAGGGCCTAATAAAACATCAAAACACTTCTTTTAATTTCAATTCTTCGTAACTCATGTGTGTTTTAAGTGGGTTTTTATAGCATCCCAGATGTTAAAATTAAATGCGGTGCCGCCTACGTTTATATGGAGTTGAAGAAAAAACTGAGCGATGAAATATACAATTATACGCTTTCATTTTTAGCCCGTTAATTTTTTGTTCGTTAATTTTTTGGGGTTCCGTAAAAACTTAATTTTCAACCGTTTCTCTCGTTAACATTTTCAGAGGAAGTTGTAACAATACGTAAAGTTAAAAATACATTCTCTTTAATAAACGGAAATTGAGCTAAATTGAAAGGCGCTAGTTACAATTAGGATTAAAATTTGGCAAATATCAAATCGATAGTATAATGAATAGTATAAAATAACTTCATCCAAGATAAACTGCCAGTGATTAACTCATACTCTTGCCTTATTCGATCTACCAGTAGTTCCGCATCACTTAAACATATTTACTTCATCAAAACTTTTATTGGAAACATATAAAAATCGACAGTCTCAATGTAATGTTTGAAAAACTCGCTCTAATTTTGAAATATTGCGATTGGTGGGTGCATTTTCTCGTAACGATCCATTCTATCAATCTCGAAAAGTGTGGCACTTTTCCAGGACAACGGAAAATTATTTCAAGCATCCATAAACTCCAAAGCCTTCAAGTCCTTAATTTATAAATACGTTTTTCATGCCAAACGGGTTGAAATATAAATCAGAGAAGACAAGGGATAACCGAAATTTCACGAAGAATTTGATAAAAACGATGTGTTTTATGTCAAAACGGTTTATACAAAATAATGAACAATTAAATATAATTTGGTTGAAGGTTCTATGAATCTTTGAGCAACAAACCATCACAAATTTCCTTTATTCGGAATTAACTTGCTGGAGGTAGTTTGCTCAAATTTCAGCTTGATATTGATTGTTTTGAATGTTTGGAATTTTTTATTCATGTTGATAATATAAAAGCGTTTCGAAAATCGCTCAACCATCGTTAAGTTTTTAAGCTGTTCATCAATCAGTCACCACTCACTTAGAGCACCTATTTTTTGCGGTTTTTTTGTCTTACGTAAATTTGCAATTGGGCAATTTTCTACTTCTTTACGGTAGATGTAATTCAGGCAATGTTTCACCTCCTGAAAATAATCAATCGACTTTAAACTATCGCGAGAAATCATGTTTTCAAAAAAGTGAGTATGTAGTAGTAGTAGTAGTTTATTCACATTTTCAATAATACAGTAATGCAATACAATTCAATACAACAACAACAAGAAACTAAGAATACCATGTGAATAAAAAAATCTTGATAAGTGATTGAACACTTGTTTCAAGTACAAAGAAGACATAATATTTTGTGCAAAAAGTTGGCTGACGTCTAGAACACATGATTCTTCATAGAGGAGATCTGAAGGGTGAGTTCGTCTTTTTGAATAGATAATCTTCAGAAATCTTTTATGTAGAACTTCAATTGAGTGGATGCGTGCCTTAGACGAGCAACCCCAGGTAGTTATACCGTGCCGGATATTGCTTTCTACAAGTGGGTAGTATAATATTTTCAGTTGTCTAATGGGTAAGATCTTCTTCAGTAACCTAAATCTGAATAATATACAATAGATTTTTTTTATTATAAAATTTATATGTGAGTTCCACTTCAAGTGACTATCAATAAACACACCTAGGTATTTTACTTCATTTTCAGCTGAGATTGAACAAGATTTGTTTGATGTAATGAAGTCTAGGCTTTGAAATATTGGTGTTCTTGTTTTATTTATACTAAAGGGGAGATAAGTGGTTTTCTCAAGGTTCAGGGTAAGTAGGTTGTGATCAAATCAATTCTTTATGTGAACGAAATCATCCTCTACTTCTGATTTCCAATCGTCCCATGAGTTACTTGAGTAGATCACTGCTGTATCATTAACTTTGAATGAAAAATAAATCGTTATATATGTTAAAGAGAACTGGTCCTAGCACCGTGCTTTGCGGAACACCGTATTCCATCTTTGATACATCGCTCAGAACCCCATCAACTCTTACAGTCTGTTGTCGGTCGGAAATATAGCTTCGAAATAATTTCAGTTCGTTTCCTCTTATACCGATATCCTCCAGTGACTGCAGGAGTAGTTGGTGACTGACCGTGTCAAATGCATTGCTCAAGTCGAGGAAAATACTCAGACATTGTTTACCCTGATCAAGGGCGCTATGAATTTTGTTTGACAGAGAAATTAGGGCATCTTGGGTAGAAATTCCTTCTTTGAAGCCGAATTGGGTATCGTATGTACAGTTAAAGAACATGAATACAATTCCTAACTGTACCAATGCTTAACTCAGCTGTACCATTGTCTTTATCAAAACAAGGTGTTTAAGTTGTATTTTTTCTTAAACCTCTCCCATTGGCGTTTCGGTTTTGTTTCTTTTTTAGGCAACATATTTTATTCTCTAGTTACATCTTTGCATGGCTCCGGTATTTTCATTTCTGAAACATCTTCATCTGAGAAATTGCTGGACATCTCAACTTTGAGAGAGTTTTGAATGGTAAAATAGGTCGAGTAATATTATATATTCCAACAAGTTTGATTAGTTGTTGATAATATTTAGCAGAAATGCAGTAATTTCAATATTCAAAATATGGAATATTAACTGAATAAAATTTCTCCAGAGACCCAACGAAGAGGTCTTAATATTTCTGCAAATCTTGGAAGAAAATAATTTGTTTATCTGTGCATAAGATTTCTCATGTGCGCTCCTTCAAACTGTATTAACGATAAAATCAATCACACTTAGTATAAACTCCTTTCCCATAGACACATCTAAAAGAAAAATAAAAGCAAATGTTCCATTAAAGAGTCAACCGCAAAAGCAATTAGTTTAATTGAAAACAAAGAGCAAATTAAATGTATTTATCTTGGAATAGATTCCCGAAGCAATATCGGAAAAAGGTTTTTAATAAAGAATTTAATTCTTGTAATTTCTTAACAAATTGATATTAATCTTCCACGTCGTTGTGTGTAATTTGGTAACACAAACGTGCTATAGACCAGGAAGTACATTCTTTTTTACAAAATTTTCCTTAAGTTCCATATAGCTAAATTGGATTTCTGTGACAATGAAAAAACTTGAAAGTATTTCCTGGTCTATCAAGTAACATTAACTCTAATTGAACAATTTTATAAACAAGACACACGCTCTGATCTCCCTGAATCTGATCTATAATTAACTAATTAGTAATGTAGTTAATGGATTAAGGTGCAGCTTTTCTTTTACGGCAAATATCGATTATTGAATAACACGAAATATGCGGGAAGGGTGTTGGTATATCAAAGAAGCGGATCAGAAAAGTTACGGTCAAGTAACATTAGCAAAGCAAAGGTCTTTTTTTGACCGATTCCCTGATTCTTTTACATGGAATCCATTCCGTTTTCTCCATTACAATAAGTCCCAGGTGATAGAGGATAGTGCAAGTCTAAGATAAGGAGAGTTTGTAGATTTCCACAGTAATCATAGAAACTAAGATACAGCTTCCGATTCCATACACAGTAAAAGTAAAGATCCCAGAATTTCAAATATTGTACTTGTCAGATATTCTTTATAAGGAGGATGAATTTAGAATATCAGATCTGCTAATATAGAAAATCCAATATATTTAATACAAGTCAACAAAGCATAAAAACTCGATTTGAATCTGTTTCTTTCGAGATTAAGCTATCGAGTTATTGTTTCGTGAAGTCCTTACATTTGTGAGATATTATATCGTCATCTTTATCTCTTCATCCCATTATCTGGAAAACCTTTCATCATTTGCAGAAATAATTTTCCTTCCTTTTATTTAAAAATCAATGTTTGATTTTCCAAATTAATTTTTCGCTTCAACTACAAAGGATTTTTTAATCCCATATCAAATATCTGACTCCCGTCAAAATCACTTGATAAGTTTCGCTAGAATTTCATTCAGAACGTTGATATTTGCATTTTTTTGTAGGTTTTCCGTTGCATCCACACAGGTATAGCTTGTTTTGCGGTAGGCGATATCATTTTTTCAGATGAGGTGTCTCATTTTTTTCATGGCAAATAAAACAAGTACTATAGGCTCCAGGCAAATTTCGAAAGGCTTTTAGGAAATAATAGTATGCTATCTGTATCTGTACAGTAGAGAGGGGGAGTGTAGGGAGGGGGTGACCCATTGTACATCCCCTCGAGTAGTTGTCCTCCTAGGTCATGTCATCATCCATTGACGCTTTATCAGGTCTCCTAACACATTGCATGCCTATTTTTTCAAAAAAATATAAACTTAACTTTTAAAACGACTTTAAAAATCATAAAATTTGAAAGTCCGCCAAAACGTGCTTTACGTCATAAAGATGGCTGCCCCATGGTGTGACGTCATTTGTTTACGTTTTTGTTCGTGTATCACGCTCTGAGTTCTTGTGACCTAATTTGTTTCTGAAAGCTTTAAAAATGGATAAAGCCGAAAAAAAAACTTTGTATTCCAAGTATTGCATTGTTACAGTGTGTAAATCAACGTTTATTGAAACTCCAGACAAAATATTTGTTACTTTACCTGGTGGCGCAAGCAAAAATACTCTTAAGAGAAGGGCATTACTTTTGTTTGTGAAGACCATTTTAATGTAAGTACCTACTTCTATGCTGGTAATTTTTATTCTTAAATAGTTTGAGATTATGTACCTATATGTCTAGGAATCAACCATAAAAACATCATTTTCTTACGACCACACATCGAAATATGGTTGGTATATATTATATAAATAAAACATAGTTTAAATCGTACTTACGATAATGCTTCAATTCCTCTTATTTCCTTTGCATTGAAGCAGCTGTTTGACTTCATAAATTAAAGCAGCATAAATTTGTCTACTTTGGGCTTTTACAAAACCTTCGCTAGCCATATCTGTACTCACAAAATATGAAAGAATCGTCACTGAACACTGAACTAGTAAATAAAATATTCTTCCAAAAGTTTCAAAATATCCTCGGAAATATCGAATATTTATGACCACTTTCCACTTTACGTTGACTTTTCGAAATAAAAAAAGCACACACAAACTCGTAATGGTCTCAAACAAACATATAAATGATATTTTTACGTCGATGAAGCAATTAATAATTGATTAAAATACAATATAAACACACAACTACACATAACCTAATGCAATACCGGCCATATTGACATAAGTAAACACAAGAGATATGACATCACACGTATCATCGGTAGCGTTCGGAAATCCTCGGGTTGTGGTCGGGAAGTTCATTGAAATTTGAATTTAATTTTAAAATTTAGGAGTAATTCTCAATGGAAATGATTTATTTCCTATTATTAGTAATTTTTGATATCATAATTACTATTATAAATTAATATCCAAGCAAAATATGAAATATGCGTGTACTCTATTGTCGAAGTCGTTAAGCCGTAGGTGTCACATACTATACCACGCATTGAATTACAGAAACTTTGAAGAAATCTATTGCTTCCCATTTGCATCACTTACACTGTTATCCAGACATTTCGTAATTTTTGTTTTAATTTTGCAGATGAATAGATAACAAAGCTGGAAAAAAATTTAAATGACTACAGGATTCTGTAATATGGGGGGGGGGGATGTTTTAATACCTCACTTGGGAACTCTAAATTTTTAAAAAGATATATCACACTGAAGTGCTGATATATCATTTTTGCGATTATGAAAAAATAGGCATATCACTGGAAAATGTTTTATTTCGTAGCCCCAGCTACGCCACTGTGGTAAAGAAAATATTTGGATAGTAAATATTGAAAAAAAAATACTAGAAAACTAATAAAGTAGGTACTTCAGTGGAACCAACGCGATATATGGAAATATACGACGTTTGAAGTATGTCGAATTTTCAAGGTCTTCACTTCCAACTCCTGGCCTACCTTCCTTACGCGGAAAATGTAGTTGATAGATTACAACTCACAATTTTAACGTCTTCTCCTACACGTTTACTTTTGTGATGTCCATGTTGGGATAGGGACTTTTTATCAAAACCGCTTCTTTTTTCACGAACTCTTACATGACGTCGGGATTAGAAAGTTGAAGTAAAACATTTAGCAACGATATGTGTGTGGCAAAGTCGTTCATCATTTTTTTCTCTCTTTCGTATTATTTATTATTGGTTGTGTTTGTGGAGCTTTACATTATGCAAAACATGAATGTGCGAGTCCAGATTAAATTGAAAAAAAGAAAGAAAGGAAGCAACTTATTACACCGATATCATAAGATGAGTTTTGACTGTATAATTGGAATTTGAAGATAAGATTATTGAAATATCACGAGGTACAGTAAGCTACATTCTCTAGCATGGGATAGAACTTGGTAGATTGCATCTTGAGCAACACTTTGCTATCTTTGGAAATCTGCTAAAGTTTTGGTTGAAATTATACTTCAGGTTTGGTATTTTTACATCCAAATCGTGAAAGTTTCTTTCAATTTACGGTGAGCGGAATAGAAAAAGATGAATTTGTCTGCAGTAGACGAATGATAACCTAAGGGTTTGTATATTGGAAAGTCTCTGCATCAAATATTCAAAAACAAGCGAAATGTTAACCGAAACTCCCATACTATTACGTTGCTTATGAATCTATTGACCACTGAAACCTAATACGACCTCAAAATGAAAAAAAAAATGCAATCTTTAGAGTGAAAATCGATCATTGTTAATCATATTTTCCATAAAGACTTATAAAGTCTCTGTGTAAGCCGTACAAAAACATAAGAAGATCAATACTGTTCTTTTTATAAATGAGTTTATTTCGTCAATATTGTTTGAAAAAAGTTTTAAATTGTAGGATTTATATGAACATAAAAAAAATCAGTGCCTAATAAAAAAAATATCAAAGCTAAAAATATTAAGATTGATAAATTCAAATGTTCCAGAGCTTTGTTTTACTTGTATACAGGTTTTTTTTTAAATTATTTGCAGATGTCTAATATTATCCAGATACTCTTTTATTGGGAATCACTCTGTATAAAAACATTTCTTTCGTAAGGTGATATCCATAAAACTACACTTATCGGCTTTGCCGACCGAAATAAAATTTATTAGCCAGCAGCTCTGGGCTTGTCAGCTTTTAAAAATGTTGCTCGTGTTACGGTTTGCTGAAAACTTTAGATAACCTCAAAATACGTCCAATATTTCAAGTATACTTTGTATTTTACCGGTTAGAGTGAAAGAAAGTGAAAAGTACAATAACGTTGAGTGCAATTAGACATTAACTACTCAACACAATTTCCATCAGAAGTTTGTTAGTATCAAGTATACTTTGGCAAGTTGATCTGAAGCCGTGAAAGGAATGCAGTCGAAAACATTCGTTATTGCCACGTTTAACTATGAAAAAGATAAAGTGCTAAGTATGTAAACGTTAATTCTTCATTGTGGTCGCTTCCTTGGATTTTTTCTATGAGCATTATTTTTTCAAATTATGAATATTAAAAGATGAGCACATTTTCAAATTTGTCATGGGCTTCTTCAAGCTCTGGCAGCGTTGTACGAAAACCATAATTACCACACCCTTCAATATAACTTCGTCAATTGACTGATATTGATTTATCCAGTGGTGGTTGGTATTGTCAGTGACCTTTGTATTTTCAATTTGACTTTGATTCCCTGTAGCCTCAGATAAACTTGCCAAACTATATCCAGGATTTACATTTTTCCAACAATATTTTTGAAATCTACTTTCTTTTTTAAGTGAAAATCATGTGAGACCTACTTTTGTCAATGACTATATCATCATTAATGCCCTTCGAAAACATTCTATCTATTGACAAATCCGGAGTGTTTTTTTTTCATCTATCCATTCAGCCCGTGATAGCCACTTTACATTCTGATACGTTCATTATTTTCGACAAACAATACACATATCCTACAATGTATAGTATACAATTTATTTTTGTCTACAAAACAACAATTATCCACCGAATGTTTTTTTTGGTAATGTAGGTATTCGAGCTTAATGGGATTTTTTTCTACCGACGACAATAAAATAGGTAATGTTTTTATCACACAGTTTTATTTGTAGTCCTTTAATCTTTTTTCTACATCAGAAAATAAAACCCAACAGAAACGTTTTATGTTTGTAACTCGTATAAAAATGTTACTAATTATTTAGTATCAAATAAACAGACATGTTAACAGTGTGCTTACATTGAATGATATAAATGGTGGCTCAGAAATGCTCTAAGGTACAAAAAAAGGGAAAAATTTTGAGCACGCTGCTTAACAATTTTCAAATATTCTTCCTGAGGATCTGGAGCAAGAGCTTATTAAAGATATTTGATTAAATTAAAATTTTTTATGATAAATTTAAGCTCTTATCTAGCGAAAATCAAGAATTATTTTCAATGCCTGTTTGTAATTATCAATGATTTAGTATAAGTTTTAGTCAATTTTTTAGGATCCTAAATAAATGATGACACATACCCATTTATCATAAATTTTTCAGTCAATTTTGAAATTGACAAAACTAGTCCTATTTTTCTTCAATTTTAATTGATAGAAAATATTTATAGAGCCAGTCCTATTTTCTATCAATTAAATGACAACTTGGGGCAAACATATAGGGTAAACTTTATTTTAATGTTATTTATTTTTTTAATTTTCATAATGTTGGTGACACTGGTACTGCTTCATAACCAACGTTCATTCAAATATTGTATATTATTATATCGTTTATTGAGGGGTGAGAATGTTGTGTATGTGAAAGTTTTTCGTTTGAGCTATGTCGTAGTCTCATGATCAAGTTCTTCAACTTATTGAACTATATAAAGAAATACCTTGCCTTTACATAGTTAAAAGTTCTCAATATAAAAATAAGCACATGAGGGCTTCTCTTTTTTATATAAATTCCTAACTACTACTATAATAATAAGAGTTGCTGCTGCTAACAATAAAAATTTAAGTTTAGGATCCTGAAAAATTGGCTAAAACTTGTAGAAAATCATTGATAATTACAAACGAGCATAAGGCACCTATCATTTCGAACCCTGAGTCGCCTGAAGGCGGCGATCTCTGACAGTATAAAGCTCACAGGCCCAGCGGCAGTTTTGAAAAGTTTAGAATAATTCTTGTTTGTTTTAAGCGACAACTATCACAAACTTTGGGAAATTTGAGAATTGTTTAAGCAATGTGTCCTTGTTCTAAATACTATTAATATTCAACAGTTTTCGTACAATGTTAAATCCGAAAATATTCAATTAATATTATCCGAGCAAATTTAAAATTCACTAATTTTCATTGTCTGCATTTTTTATATCCGAGTTGTCACCTGCTAGGGCATTCTCGGAGTTCAATAAAAACTTTTTATTAATTTAATAAGTGCTCGTCGCCATTGTTTGAAAGAATTAATTTTTGTTCGCTTTTTTTTTCTTTCATTTTAAAGAAAAACTCCTTGAAACTTGGAAAATAAGTCGCAGCTTATCGAATTAAGTTTACTAAAAAGTAAGGTGAGTAAATAATCTAAAAGTCGCCGAGTGTTTTTGATGCTTTCAAGAAGGAGACTTTTTAGTGTAGATATTAAAATTTGCTTTTCTGAAAACTCCCTAATAGGTTTTATGAAAATATCTTTTGGGTGGTCTTCATGTCCGACTTTACACTTCTTAACAAATATAGAGTTGAACTCTAGTTTGTTTGAATCGTTTTACTTAGTAGCCTCGTTAGATACTGACAATGTCAAAACCTACGATTTTGAACATAAGCTCCTTATACTTTATCCGCACTTCGAAACTCTTCATACTTTATTGACTTATTTGCCCACGTAGAATCCAAACATCAATTTTGTTGGCAATAACATGTATACCTACATACAGTCGTCGCCATCTGCGAAGACATAATAACGCACATTTACGACCGAGCCCGACTCGCCTTGGAGTAGTGTGATTGGCTACAAAAATATTTTTCAAAACAGTGCCGTAACTTCGTTTAATAAATAAGAGCAGTCAACTTGAATAGCATATTACTGGACTCGCCATTCTAGTGCTCAATAGACAGTGGCTCAATTAATTAGTTGTTAGAGGTATATTTCTCAATATTGAGGCAGGAGGCAGAAGATGGATATGTTGCGCTTTCACACCACCCGTACCAAGAGCACGGTTAGGTTGTTTTTTCTTTTCGCTCAAAGTGCCGGCAAAAGAAAAACTATCAAGCTAATTGTTTGATAATATTTTTATGGTCGTTCTTCTAGAACAGAGGCTCCCAAACTTTTCTTAGGTCGAAGACCACTTGCCATGTTCTTCGGTTTTCGGTAGACCCACTACTTACCTGATACTGATTTCTTGTAAATTTCTAACTGTAGTGAAGTTTAGTGTTAAAACACATGTTAGGAGTTGATTTTTAATAATAAATTATCAACATTTGGCGTCAATTTTGTTTTTCTCTGCTAATGATGTCCAGTCTGCTTCTTTTTTTCGTTAGGAGATTGGTAACAGCGCTGAACTTGCCACTAGGTATGATGATGGAAAGGAAATTAAGAATTTCCTCATAGGTACTTTAATAAATAATGTATATGTCTTTATATTATAAGATAGTATAATGTATATGAATAGGTACTATCAGTTTATGTTGAAATCTACTATCGTGGACCCCCATTTTCATTTCATGGACCCCACATTTTTTTCTTTGACATAGACCCCTTGTAGGTTGTCATAGATCCTTGGGGGTCGACATAGACCATTTTGGGAATCACTGCTCTAGAATGACATCAGTCGAAAAAGGTTTGAGTTTCATTAAATTTTTCGACTCTCTTCAATTTTTCCTACTGAATAATATTTCACAAAAATAATGTACCTACACCCATGGCTCGCTGCAAACTGCAACTATAATCTCTCACTTGTTTAATTGTTTATAGACACTTTATTTACATATTTAACTTATTTTCTCTGCTTATTATCTTTCACGCGAAACAATCTGAAAATCTTTGAGAACTTTATTGTTCGAGAACTCTTTCTTTGTTCTACCCTACTTGGTCGCTCCTTTCAATAGGTACAACTTTTTAAAGATTGCTCCTTTACGGCAATGATTTCCAGATTAGAAAGTTTTTTATTGTGTCTGGTATATTTTTCACTGAGTGTTTTTGTTTGAAAATCATATTGTCGGAACAGAGTGTTCCAATCTTTTTACGAGACAAAACTTTTGGAAACTTAATCTCTGATGTGACGAGGCTGACAGGTCTATCAATTTCACACTTCCCGAGAGAGGTAAAAATGACGCAGCCTCGGGTTGAAATAACTGGGGATTTGGGGTTAAGATCCTGGTTGAATATCTTCATATCTTCGTCGTTTTTCAAGTGAGAGCTATCTATAATGCATCCAGACCTACTGGAAAATATTGCAATTGCAACAAAAGTAATTGGTGCCTAAATATAGAAACATGCATACGAGATAAATCTGTTGCACTCTGGTATATCTCATCTTCATAATATTTAACTTGAATGAAACAAACAGAAAATATAAGATAAAGAGAGAACAAACTTCAATAGACTTCTGTTTTTACGTTTATTATTTCAATATTAATTTTAACTAAAAGTATAAATAGCAATTTTGGAATTTGTTGTTTTAGGATAGAAATGTAAAGTTTACTTATAGTATGATTGAAATTTCATGAAAGATTCTCGTATCTTTGGATGTTAATGTTTATTTATGAAATAAGCTGCGTATAAGAGGTAAATATTTGAATATTACTTGAACATTACACAGGGCTATTATTTTGGCGGGTATATGTTGTGAAGATCTATATTTATTCCTTTCAGGAAACAATATTGATTTTAACGGTAAAAGCAATGTCTGTCAATATTTAGAAGACATCTCAACGGATTGAGAGACAAATTATTTGCTTTCATAGGATTACCGTTATACGAAAGGTACATAATTTCTTTTATGATTTAGAATTTGGTTGATGTTTGTACAATGAGTTAGACATCCAAAATTTTTGGGAAATGAACATATTTTTAATCCACAATTTTCTCTATAACTATTCCAGCCAACTTACTGAGTTCTGCATCTGCAAGATTTTGAAGGGCGGGTGACCCTACAGCACTTAGGATACAATTGGCTCATTGTGCATCCTTCTGAGGTTCAGACTTCCTTCTAGCTCGTCACCCAGCCTACTTGTTTGAAGTAGGCGATAACGTCGCCGAAAGTAAGCTCCCTCATGCTGGCTTGTATTAGCATGTGCTTGCCGAATACAGAAAACCTAAATTGAGAGAATGTCGGTCATTCACAAAAAATGTAATCGACAGTCTCATCTTCCTGTTCACATCCTCTAGAAAGGGTTTCAGACAGACCCAGTCTGTTGAGGTGTTTTTGTAGGTGGCAGTGACCAGTCAAAATACCCGTGGCTGTCCGAAGGTTCTGTCTGTTCATAGTCAAGTATTTTTTGGCTACTTTCCTGTCCGGATACTGCAGCAAGCCTGCAACCTTCTGCATCGTCCCATCTACCCTTAAAATTTTCATGAGAGTGTTCCTTTATTAGGTCAATCATAGCCGATGAAGTGCCAGGTTCTCAGAACTTACTGAGGTATATTATTTCCAAAGTATTCGTGCCTTCCATTTAACTTTTATACAAAGTACAAACACTAGAACAATAAGGTCCATTGGTTTTCTTTACTTCTATCATCAAATTGTAATCTAAAAAAAGCTTTCACAGAAATACGCTGTTAACGATCCCCCTTTTTTTCCTTCTCGTATGCGTAATGATATGTACCACTATGTTTAAATAGAATTATCACTATCTCTAGACTTGAATTTCGGTAGAAAAGAAAAAACTTTTGTAATAAAATTGGAAAGTGAGGAGGAGGTTGCCAAACTGACTATATACTTGTTAT
>CAJUYH010002324.1:0-40729 GCA_910591685.1 Galerucella tenella | reverse complement strand
GGGAATATTTTCAACAAAGCTATTGGGTAAATTTTGTGTCAGGTACAGGATTCCATTACGTAACATAGATTTATCAGTTATTCATTTCTACTAGATGGATTTCGAGAGTAGCATTTTTAAAAATAATTAATTGAATAATTGAAAAGCGTTCCGTGTCTGTAAATTATTATGTAAGTGTAACACAACGGGGAGGGGCGAAACAGTTGACATTTATTTAAATAGTTTTGCTTCCATAGTGGTCGAACATAATATTAAGACTAGATAAAGAGATGTTTTATGACCTTGAGTATACCTGAATACTCTTGCTGTCTTTCGGGGATGCTTTAGGTAGTTTTGCGGAATTGGAAAATATTAAGTAAGTACAAAGCAAAAAAGAATTTAATATGATTCCGTGATGAATGTAAGATTACAGCAATTGTGAGTCATATCATCAAAGATTTTACAGGTGTACTCACAGGTAAATTAGCATCTCAACAACATAGAGATACTACAAATAGAGGCAACAAGCCAGCTTCGAACCCGTCAGCATATAAGAGAAAGATAGAAAGTAGGAGGTTTATGCTGTCTTTCTCTAATAGCGTGTTTGCTATATATACACAAACAAAGACAGAAAAACCTTTGATCGTCTGTTTCTTTCTCTCTAACTGGAGTTCAAATGGATATTCCCACTTACAGAGCGCCCTATGGCTTGTTGCCTCTATATGTATTATCTCTATGCTCAACAAACTCAAATTAGAGGAGCAAGTAGAATGCAGATTTTGTATGGAAGGAGAAGGAAACAGCAACTAGAATACTGCTGGGAAGAAAAAAGCCATGGAACAGTCTGAGCTATTTGTTATTTATCATTAACATGGATGAGATCTTATAAAAATGCACAAAACTAAGTAAAAATTTATGTGTGATCCTAATGATCCTAAATGATCCTTATACAACTAAAAAGGGCCCATTTTTATACAACTGTTTGGTTGTATAACAGTTCTATTAAAAGTTTATACAACTCATATGACTGTTTAATACACATTTATACAGCTCTTACTCGACTGTTTTATAATCATTTATACAGCTACTATAAAATGGTTGTATAATGCTATATATTTTTTTATAATGCCGTTATTTCGAGCACAATGGAAACATTTTGTCATCTAGCAGTTTATAGGAACATTTCATTTTTCAGTGAAGAATATCAGAACAAAATTATATTTCAATTTGAACGTGCATCCTACATTTCATTTGTAGTAATATAGACTTATCAAAACGACTTGGGCTGCTTGGGCGGACATCGATAGTAAAAATTATAATTTCATTTGGATGGTTTAATAGCAAAAATTTTGATTCGCCGCAAGTTTCACTGATAGATTATAGGTATATATTTGGCAAGAAAACGAAGCGCTTCAATTCTGGTTAAGTTTCAAGTAGATACTTAAAAAAAAAAAAATAGAATATCCTAAAATACTTTTTTTATGAATTCATTTGTTTATCACTTCATATGGATATTCTTTGACAATATAATTCTCTATATAATGATAAAGTCACATTTTTCAATATAGTTTCATGTTTCCAACTCAATTGCTCATAATGGCGGCGATAGCGGTACAAGAATTGTTTATTTAAACATGGCGTTTTATAATACAACAATTTTATCCCAAAGAAATGCCTCAAACAATATTTTATTGTAAAATGGAATGGTATACGATAACTGTTTTATAACGAAGAATATTAAGGCACTATACAATTAAAAAGTATTTTATAATGTAACGCAATTGAATGCTATACAATATTTATTATACAACATTATACAGCTTCAATAAAACCAGCTCAAGTAACTATTTTATAATGTTGTAGCTGTTAGTTATATAGTATATTATAGAACTCTTATACAAAAGGTATAAAAGTCTTATAAAATGATATTTTTGATATTGTATAAATTTGCTTATAAGGTATTATATCATTTTAAAAGAAATGATCGTATAATTCGTTATAGCATATATTGTAAAAGTCACTATAAAATCATTTAATACAACAATTTTCTTAAAAAACAAAATTATCGCAACAAAAGGCTTAATAAAAATAAAAAGTCCTCAAAACAACGCTATTCTACTGTTATACAACAATTCAGTCGTGTTAGAATTCCATTTTGCTAGTTGGGTTGCAATTGTTCAGGGAAAACATCAGTGAAGGAACATTAATTTGCAGACGATGTTATATTAACAGCACGGAAAGGAGCTACAAGAAAACATAAATGTGTGGAATGCAGTAATGGTAAACATGGAAATAAAATGGGAACAAAAACGAAACAAAAGTGCATTGTCATTGGAAAAGACAAAGGGAAAATAAATGTAAGGATAAATACATAAATTTAATAATGAAGCATGTTAAACATCTCCAGTACATTGGAACAATACTAGACAAAAACGGAACATAAGAAGCAGATATTAATGATAGAATAGTTAAAGCTAACAAACTATACTATGCCATGAATACCAAATTTATAAAAAAAAATATCCTATGATACGAAATTAAGATGAGTATTTACAACAATATTTTGAACAATACTTACATATGGATGCGAAACATGGGTGTTAACAGGACAACAAACAAGTAAAATACTGGAGACATAGATGAAATATTTGAGAATAGGAAGATGTGTAACAAAAGAGAATAAAATAAAAAACATACAATGGTGGGGACATTTACAACGTATGGATGAAGGAAGACCGGTTAAGAGAGTATGGAAATCAAAAATTGGAAAAATAAAATAAGGGGCAGACCAAGAAAAGCTTGGGATAGGGAAATAGCTGGATATCTGGATAAAAGAACTGGAGAGAAGCAAAGGACAGCTCAAAATGGGAAATATTTCATATATACTTCGTGTTTTATTATATAAATGTCCCTTATACATCTAGTTAATTGAATTCTTAAACTTCACTTTGTGCTAATCTTATTAAAAGATTATCTTACAGGTATAATTACATTAAAAAAGATCTCGCTTCCTTTTCCAGTATTACACTAACGGAAAATCTGTCAACGACCGAATCATTTTTTCACGTTAATGGAAGCTATTAGCAATTTCAGAACGTCAATTAACTACTACTTACTGATAAAGTACAGGGTGGATAGTAGAGAACCAAGCCACGTATCATTGAAACATTCTTTTCCGGTAGCTATGAGCGAATTACTCGTAAATGCACTAATGCTGGGTGAGTCGGAATTTCCGTTGGTATTGACAGCGAGAAATATCTCGTTTTTGAAAAAAATCTAGTTTGAACGTTTGTTGATCGAGATATTCTCAGTTGTAATAGCGTTCAATGTAAAAACTTCTGTTTATTATTTCTGTGATATAAGTTCTGATATCAAACAATTTTATTTTGTTAAATCTACATTCTATTTAAACATAAAGTGACGCTTTTCGCTAACATAGTAGCTTTTTCAAACGAATGGAGGTATAATGAGAAACTTTCTATTTATACAGTGCCTTAATACTAAATTATACGGATATTTCACAATAAAATTATAATCTATTTACAAGGAAATGAAATGAATTTGTCTAAATATGGGATTAACTAAAGTATTTAACAAGTTTACCTGGAAACTCATTCAAAACCATCCTACAGGAATATTTCTAGGTAAAAAGGTTTAATAATGGAGAATTGTTAATATCAAGTTGGTCGTTAAGAAGAATATCTGAATATTTGTTTTTATTTATCTCTAGGGCTTCTAAAAGATTTAATTTGAAGGATTTAGTTTCTATATGCAAAATTTAAAAATTTGAATCGAAAGAGTATTGGTTTGCTAATAAATGATTTGAATAGTTGGAATCTAATTTTTGATTGTCATAACTACGTTTGTGTTCTGAAATTCTAGTTTTAAAATTCCTAAAAGTTCTACCTATATGAAAAAGCTACTGTGTTAGCGAAACGCGTCACTTTATGTTTAAATACAATGTAGATTTAACAAAATAAAATTGTTTGATTTCATAACTTACTATGGGTCTACATCAAGTAAAAGCCTCATCTATTCAATTTCTGTGATATCTTAAATTTCGGTTTTTCACGTTTCCTGATTATTAGCTACTCTCATTTTCTCACTTTTTCAGTTCCTAACAGTTTATTTTCTCTGATAATTGTAGCCGGAGCTTCTGACTCCAACCATATTACATTAGACAGTTTTTTATTAGTTTTCACTATTTTCAAATTTTCTTGTCCAATTGTTTTTTATTTCCTTATTTTCAAATCTCATGATTTTTCCAATTCATAAATCCCTGACCTCCTGTTGTTTTGTATCTCCTATAGTTCTCATTCCTTTATTCATTTGACTCCTCAAATCCTTTATTTTCCAATTTTCCGATTTTTTGATACTCCGATTTCCACTTTTTTGTTGTTTTTTGATTCCCAAATTTCCAAACCATTCGATTTCACAAATCTTTGACTTTCTATTTCTCCTATTTCCTTATTTTCTAGTTTTATGAATATTTTTACTTCAATAAAAAATACATTTTCCCATCTGCATATAAACGGAGTCCGTATAGATGCATTGGCTAAATGTATATCATATCTCTAACGATTAAGTCCAATGAACTTGTATAAATTTTGTTGTAACTGTACACATAATTGTGACATCACAAAGAAGGTCCAGACGCAATAATTACTAATTTAGTAATTGTTTTCAAGCACTATATGTCAGTTAAAGAGCAGAGCTTCTTATATTCACTAGGATTAGTTTCAAGTTTATGTAAAATACGGCTGAGATTCTCTTCCAAATAATAATTAAAAACTTGAATGTATATATAGTTATGGAAAATCGAAACAGGAGAGATACAATTCACTTGCAGCAAAAATGATTTCAATGTAATGGGCTCGTTTACTAAAATTTTTAAATCATTTTTTACTGTTCTAAAACAAAGTACTGAGGATAAAAATTTGATTCTGAAAATTTCATGTCAATAGAATATGTCGTTCTCCTAATACAACCAATTAAACAAGCACACCACATATGAAAGTTAATGTGCACAAACATTACACTTCTGACTGTAACGTGCCTCACGTAGAATTTATTTATTTTGAATTACTCGCAAAATTTTGTGTGGATAAAATAAAATGCGCGGACCTAATTTTAAAAAAGCAGACTCATTAAATCTTCCAGAAGTGGACTTGCTAATGATTATAAAGTTTTTTAAAAACACGAGTTTATTAAATTATAATTTTATACTATGTGACACATCGTTTTTGGCTGTTTTCCGGCCAGAATGATTAAAAATGTCAATATTTTCATAAATACATGCTCTCTCAAATGATATACAGAGTGATTCCAGATGTTTTATTTTATTCCTGGTCTGGTGGACAAAGTTACGGAGATAACGCTATAGGTTACTCAGTGAAAAATTGCATTTTTTTAAACTGCGGACTGCCCAATTAAAGGAGCTTCTGAAAATGCTATTTATGATTAAAATGTGTAGTGGAAATTAAATCACCAATGTTTAAAAGAACAAGAAAAACCTATTTTGATGGAGCAGGTAATAAATGACAATTTTTAATTATTGATCTGCAGTTGGTATTGTTTGAGATATTAATATTTCGATTTTTCAAAGATTTACGCGGTAGGTATTAACCGTGATTCTGCTTTAATACATAAGAAATCGATATTAGAGTTTATTTTTATGCTTTGCGGTGACAGCAATAAATCTTAAAGAAAAAATGCTGTTTATGTTTTTCTCATTTCCATGACAACTCAAGGTATATATACTGTAGCGTTCAACCATTTTACTTACATTATTAGTTCCTGTTTCCATTTCTTGTTGTTGTAGTAGTAATAGATACCAGTATTTATAATTTATAAGTGCATTAATAAAAAAAATAGCGTATAGTATTCGTGGATAACTGGTCTCTAAAACACTTGCTCAATTTCGAAAAATCGCGCGTGTTTTAAAGACCTTAATATCCACTTATACTTTAATATACTATTTGCAACAGCATTGAAAATTTGGGAAATATGGTAAATTTTTAAAAAGCTGAGGAATTTCTCCAATAAATGGAAATTTCTGTAAAAAATCTTGTTATATTCACATTATAGGATGTGAATATACAATTCTAAAACAACAAAATGGTTGTGAATCTAAATTAAAATGTACAGGTATTGGGGAAAAAATTATATTTTTCACTTTTTTGTTCAATATTTTGAGGCGTCAATTTAAAAAAAATGAAAAAAGCAAATCTACTAGCTGATGAATTTTTATAAAAGCTGCAAAATATTTATAAAAATTGCGAAAGCTTCGTATGATGGCTGGGAAAATTTGAAAGTTATGTGAACTTTATTAAAAACTTAAATTCTATGAAAAACGTTTGTAAAATCTTCACAAAAGCTGTGGAATATTAATAAAACTGTGAAAGATTTGCCTGAAAGATATATTCTTTTGAATATCAAAAATCTTCCTATTTGTATCTTCAAATCGTTTGAAATATTTTTATAAAAGTTTCGAACCAATTGCAATATTAGCTAAAACCAGAGAGTTTTTCAAAAAACTTACAGAGGAAGAAAGAAATTTGTAAAATTTTATAAAATCCGTCAAACCTTTTGTAAAATAGGTAAGAAATTATGGAAAATGCAGAAAACTTTTGTAGCACTGGATGAATTGTTGGAAATCAGCGAAATTATTCAAGAAAAGATTTTAAAAATGTATATAAAATCATAAAAGAAATCTTTATGAAACGGCTGAAACTTTGTATTAAACATTAGATGTTTTTATAAAAGATGCAAAAATCAGTAAGGGATGGGAATTTGTTCAGATGCTGCAGCATTTTGAAAAAATGATAGATCTATGGAGAAATTTTGTCAATTTTGGAGCTTTGAATGAGATGTTACATTTTAATACATGCTGGGTTGCCAAATTTTTTAAAGAAATGAAAAATACATGAAAGTTATAGTAAAATCTCTATAAAAACTGTGAAACCTTTGCATAACTGCCCAAAACTTTTGGAAAAAGCAGCAAAATTTTGTAGCACTTGAGAAATTGTTAAAAAGCTGCAAAATTTTCCAACGAATGATGTAAATAAATTAATAGAGGCTCCGAATCATTATAAATTTATTTAAAAATCGTTGGAAAAGATGAAAATTATTGATAAAAGATACAATGCTTTAAAAAACTAGACAATACTTCAAAAGAAGTTTGTAAAATCCTCATGAAACTGCTAAAACATTGAATAAAAGATGAGGATAATTTTATAAAAGACGCTAAAAAGTTTAAAATTTGAGATATTGTCCAGAAGCTGTGATATTAAAAGAACTATGGAGGAATTTTGTCATTTTTTCGATAAAAAACTATGTAAGCTTTGAATAAAAGACAATAAATATTGTATATAGCTTCAAATATGTATTATTAGTTTCCAGTCGAGGTATTATTAAACATCACAGGAGCCATGAGAACAACACCAACCGCATCAATGGAGCTAATTACTGGTGTGACCCCTCTGGACCTGCACGTCAGGGAGGTTGCGTTAATGGCCATGGTACGATTGCGCACGGCTGGTGTAAACCCCGAAGTAGGAGTGGGCCATTTGAGGTTAAGCCTATGGCACACTGCGCTACCTCTGCTGCAGGCAGCCAACGATGCAATTGAACCCAGGTTTTTGTTTAACAAACCCTACAAAATTCAAATAAAACAGAACACAGAGCCAGATGCTGCGAATGCAATACGCATATATACAGATGGTTCAAAAATGAAAGAAGGCTCAGGATGTGGAGTTTACTCGAGAGCACTAAGCCTAAGAATTAAGTGGGGAATGGGAAACAATACCAGCGTGGTTCAAACCGCACTGGCTGGTATCTCAATTGCCACAAAAGAACTAACCAGAAAAGGAATTTCTGGCAAAAACATTATAATCTGCACTGATAGTAGACAAGCCCTATTAGCCTCAAACAGACAACGTGTTATATCGAGGCTAGTACTAGAGTGCCACCAAGATTTAGCTGACGCATCGGCAGATAACAATATTATCCTGAGGTGGGTTAAAGGGCACGACAGGAGTAAAGGAAATCGCATTGCTGATTCCTTAGCCAGGAAGCCGCTGGACTAATAATTCTAGGACCCAGTGACACCTACGGCCTAACGACTTCGACAATTGCGGAACTAGCCAAACGTTACACCCATGCTCAATCCCTTAAGAGATGGGATGGAATCAAAGGATGCAGTCTTGCCAGGATCACCCTGGGCGACCCTGGGAAGCTGGCGCCGAAGAAATATTTGGCGATGACCAGGAAAAACCTACGTTTAACAGTAGGATTTCTGACTGGTCACTGTCAACTAAGGAAACACCTCCATTCTATGGGGCTGAAAACACCTCTATGCAGGATGTGTGAACAGGAAGATGAAACTGTCAGGCATGACTTATGCGAGTGTCCGGAGTTATTGTCAATAAGAGAGTGTGTATTCGGTGAGTCTTGGCCTACACCTGCCGATATAAAGGAGATGTCTCCTAGTGACCTGTCCACCTTCCTGAGAAGGACAGGATGGACAATGACCCAGGAGGACAACTCCTCGGGAGGATGTACAATGGTTCACATGTGGCCTAAGTGCTGTGAGCCTACACACTCACCCTCCCTACTCTACAGATACAGATACAGATGTATTAAAGCTGGGAAAATGTTGAGAGCCAACGAAATTTTACAAAGAACTGAAAAATATACGAAAATTTTTGTAAAATCTTTACGAAAGCTTCACAAATTTATTAAAGAAGTTTTTGAACACTTCAAAAAACTACTAAACCAAACGAACTTTTTTAAAAAGCCAAAAAACTGTTGTGAAAACTTTATATTAGATTGAAAAGATATACCGATATTCGACAATATTGCGCGCCTAGAATTATTTCCGAAATATAAATATTAGGTGTTGCAACTATTTTATATCGGAAGGGTAAATGTAATTGAAATTTGCCACGAAATAAAATTCAGATTGAACGTTAAATTGATTAGAAACGAAGCAGCGGCCTACTAGATGGAAGATGGAACAGCTAATATCTTATAATGGTTAAAGTGACTGTGGTTCCCTTTAGATGGAGGAAGTGAGAACTTGCATTAACTCTGTTAACCGCTTGGAAATTGCTTAATTTTCTCTCATAATTTATATTTTACAAACTGTCTACGATACCGTCATCTCGTGCAATATGTTTATGTACCGACTTATTAAAGGGTAAATGCATTGAAGTAGGTACTAACTAGATTTTTTTTAATAAACGTGGTTAAAAATTGATTTTAGAGTGTCATTGGAAGGTAGTATCACACTATACAAAGTGTTTTTAAGGTGTCGTAAGAATGGTGTTGAAAAGTAGATTCACAATACATTTTGAACATGGAAGTTTGCGCAGTTTTTGTAGAATTTTAATATTCTCAAGAAATTCGTAGCTTTTATACAAAATTTGCGAAATGTTGACTAAAATTTTGCAGCTGTTATGGAGATTATATGAACTTTGTGAGTATATTCATAAAATGTTCAAGAAACTCCGATGTTTCTCCAACTAATCGTTAGGTTTTGCAAAATTCGCAGCTTTTGTACAAAGTTTGCTCAGTTTTTGGCAGCATTTATAAAGATTATATGAGCTGTTTCAATAAATTTGTGTAATTTACAAGAAATTTCACAGCTTTTTCAACATCTCAACTTTTGTAAGCCAAGTTTGAGCAGATTTTGCAAAAAATTGACAGTTTTTATGAAAATAATATCAATTTTTTCGATAGGTTTACATTCTCGAGACATTCACCGGCTTTTTCAACCAATTCTTAGCTTTTTGGAACATATCGCAGCTTTAACTAAAGTTTGCACTGATTTTGCCAAATATGGGCAGTTATCATAAAGATTATATGAAATGTTTTTTATAAATTAGAATAGTTTCCAATAAATTCGCAGCTTTTTTAACATTTTCTCAACTTCTGTGAACATATCGCAGTTGTGTACAAAGTTTGCGCAGATTTTGAAGAAACTTGGCAGCTTTTATGAAATTATTATTAAATTTTTAATAGGTTTGTAACATTTTCAAGAAAACAGCTTTTACAAACACATTGTAGCTGTTACACAAAGTATGCGCAGTTTTTGCAAATATTGGGCAGCTATTATATGAGCATTTTCAGTATATTTGTATTATTCTCAATACTATTTGCAGCTTTTTAAACTAGTTCTTAGGTTTGCAGCTTTTGTACAAAGTTTTTGCAAAAAATTGGTACTATTCATAAGGATTTAACGAAATGTTTTTATTAATTTGTACAATATTCAAACAATTTATCAGCTTTTTCAACAACTTCTCAATTTTTTTAACCATATCTGTGGTTTTGTAACATTTTCAAGGAGTCCTGCAGATTTTTCAACCAAATCTAATATTTTGCAAACATATTATAGCTGTTCTGCAAATATTTGGAAGATTTGCAAACAAAACTACAAGTAATGGGAATGGAATACCTGAGAAGAGTGGCGAATGTGACAAATATGTAGAAACAATAAGAAATAAAGAAATACGAAGGAGAGTGCTTAGTATATATAGAAAAAGCCCAATTAAGATTGTGGTGGCACTTAGCAGGCTTAGTTAAAATAAAGTTAAAAGACTGCAGCAAAATTAGGCAAGAAATGGATGTGTAATCCTAGGGTGATGTGGGACAACGAAGTAGCAAAATTACTTGAAAATAAAGGGATGACGAGAAAGGAAGCTGAACTCTTATCAAAAGACAGAAACAAGAAAGAGAATTTTAACAAATGAAAAAAAATGAAAGAATATACAACCTCTACACTTAATAGTAGAAAAGGGATTAGATTATACTACTATTATATTATGAAGCACGAAATTTTAAAGTTGTTTTTAAAGATTGCTTTAAAATTGTATTAAAAAAATTTTTGTACTATCAATAAATATCTAATAAGTGTTAAACGATAGCGGTGTCACCACTCAACCTTGTCCAGCATCTCGTCTTAGAAATGGGTATCTCAAAGCTATTACCTGATTTGGCAGGAAAATGTTAAATGTTTTATAACCATTTTATTTATACAACTCTTCAAATTCACGATTGGTCTGTTGTCTTCCAAAACTGGGAATAAAAGAAATAAAAAAACAAGTCAAAACAATTAATTCTCCTAAAAATTATTAGAAATTAAAGATATATTTTTTTTTTGTTCATCTTTATCACGGACAACACTATCACTCTTCCTCTTTTAATCAGGCTATAAATAGAACAGTTTTTTTGATAAAATTGTTAACAAATTATATTATAATTTATAAGAGAGATTGTTGTTCAAATCATTCCGTCCGTCATGAATCAAACGAAATACTGTGAAACCTTTCAACAACCGACACTTGAAAATAGACAGAAGATTTTTTAAACTTTCGTAGAGTTGAGATGAAATTTCCATATGGTTAATCTGTAGTTTATAGTTTTCTCCAGAAACTTCTAAAATCCTCTCTTTAAATTCATATCCACTCTTTAAGAAAGAAATAAAAAATATATTTGTCAAAAAACTGTAAGAAGTAAAATTGTAATTTTTGTCAATTGTTGCAATAATATATTTGTACACCCTGTGAATGTTTGTGAAATTTCCAGGATGCAGAATTTATTTTAAAAACATTGACGTAATGTAATGATTTTCCAGTGTAAATAAAAAATTCAAAATACCGTACAGACACCGAAATCACGAGTAACGTTTAGATACAGAAGAAGATTCGTTCACCAGATCCCAATCGAGAAAGCGTTTAGTGAACTAATATTACAAGACCCCAGGGACGTTGTTCCCTTATGGTGGTTTTGGAATATGGGGGGCGTAAAGTCTATTAAATATCATATTCCATTTCCTTACCAATTTGACACAAATCCGATGGAATCAATTGGTTGGATGGGAGAGAGTGACGAACATAAATTGAGAAATGTACGTGTTTTATTTATTTTTTTGGAAATGTCTAAAATTTCAGTACGCTGATAAGTAATTAACGAAATGTTGTTGGGAAATAAAAAATTTTGAACAACGTAGTGTGTTTTCAGACGTGGAAGGAATTGCTTCACATATAAGTCGCCTGGGAAATTGGATCAATTATTATGGGGATAAATAATACTCCTTTATTTCAATCTCCACGCTCCAGATTCTACAGGGTGTTTTAGTTTGTTAACCAAACAGTTGCATTTCAAACTTGGTTTGGAATATTATACTTTTCCTGAACGAACTGGATGAACTCAATAAAGTTGTTATGATAAGGATTTAGGGTAACCACGTTGCCAGAAAATGCGGTAATATATTTGGCAGCTGAAGCCGCTACAAACCCAACTCAAGTTATTGCAAATATCTGGTAAATTGTATGAATCTCTTCAATATAAGTTGTGAGAACTTTAGAAATCATCGCAATTTTCTTTATATTGCAGCTTTTATACAAAGTTTTCGCAGTTTTGCAAAGATTTCGCAGCTTTTATTAAAATCATATGAACTTTATCAATAGATTTGTAGCAATTTCAAAAAATTCTGCAGTTTTTTCAACTAATTCTCAACTTTCGCAATCATATCGAAGTTTCTGCAAAAATTTGGCAGCATCTATGAAATTTATAATACTGTTTCTGTTAACTTCTAAAAATCTCAATAATTTTTGCAGCTTTTTCAACAAACTATTAGCCTTACAAGCATATCGGATATTATACCAAGTTTTCGCAGTTTTGCAGAGATTTCGCAGCTTTTATTTAAATCATATGAACGTTATCAATAGATTTGTAGCAATTTCAAAAAATTCTGCAGTTTTTTCTACTAATTCTCAACTTTCGCAATCATATCGAAGTTTCTGCAAAAATGTGGCATCATTTATGAAATTTATAATACTGTTTTTATTAACTTCTAAAATTTCCAATAATTTTTGCAGCTTTTTCAACAAACTATTAGCGTTGCAAACATAACGAAGCTTTTATGCCAAAGTTGAGCAGTTTTGCAGATATTTCGCAGCTTTTATTGAAATTATATGAACTTTATCAATAGATTTGTAGCAATTTCATGAAATTATATGAACTTTATCAATAGATTTGTAGCAATTTCAAAAAATTCTGCAGCTTTTTCAACTAATTCTCAACTTTCGCAATCATATCGAAGTTTCTGCAAAAATTTGCAGCATTTATGAAATTTATAATACTGCTATTATTAACTTCTAAAATTTTCAATAATTTTTGCAGCTTTGTCAACAAACTATTAGCGTAACAAACATATCTGAGCTTTTATACCAAGTTTGAGCAGTTTTTGCAAAAATTTTGTAGTTTCCACTTCATTTTTCGTCATACTTCGCTTCTTGTATTCTGTGCTCATATCGTGTTCTGTGAGCGAATTGCAACAACCGATTTCACTAGTTTTTAGTAGTGCCTTGATGCATGAATTAGGTTTGTTCCAACTGGCACGTTTGCAGGTAAAGGTCGCATTCCAACTGATTATGTATCGTTCCAAAGACGGTACAAAAACTGTACCATCTGGAAGAGAGTAATAATAGATGATTCCTTGCTTGTCCCTAATAGAGACAACCCTGAGACGCCCAATTGCATGTAAAATTTTAGTTCGCAAAACTTCACTGGTCCATACTATACAGTATTGGATACGATTCCAGAACGGTTCATACATGCCAGTTGTAATTCAATTTTTAAAATTGTTTTTTTATAATATTGATAATAAATATGGTTATTAGTGACACCATGTATATATACTATTCGTTTATTTTAATCTCTCTACTCGACTCTGACAAGCTACAACAGCTTCCCCTCCAGGTTGAAGCTGAGAGGGAAAAAAAAGTCATTTCCCAATTGATTTCATTTTAGAATTTTCAAAGCGTGAGATTATAATTTGATTTCGATATCTCGGAATGGCAATGAAAAGGCGCGAATTATGGTATAAAGCGAAATCGTGATCTTAACAGTTATACGGGGTCCTTTTCTGGCTTATAATATTAATAGACAATTTCAAATTTAAAAACCTGGACAAAAAATTCGTAAAAATGGCTTTTTAAAATAATATTTTTTTTTACTTTTCCGAAATTGAGCAATGGTAAGGTCGCAGAAGTTCATACTAAAATCTTGGAAGAAAATAGAGGGTTGAAGACACTCCTATGTTTGTATTGAGTGGAAAAGGTTTAATGTAATTATTAATTATTTTCATTTTATTATTTTACAAAACATTGAAAGCCATACGACAAAATAGCCGGAACGAAAACGAAAAATAGCCGGACACGACCAGTATTAAAGACAAAAATGGAGAATTGCCAACGGAAATAATGAATAAATGGAGAGAATACTACCAAGACCTACCAGATGGACAACAAATAACAAACGGAAAAAGAAAAAATAACTAACGATTACGAGATAGATGGAGAAGAAGGTGAAGGTATAAACATGGAAGATGTAACATCAACAACAACATATTGAAAATATGTTTAGACAATTGAACTGGTTGTCAGTCCAACAAAATGTTGAAAAAGCTAACCTGGTGTTTATTTACAAGATAATTAATAAAAAATTACCTCAGTACCTAACTGATCTACTAGTATCTAGGTTTCAACTCCATTGCCGATTATTACGTACAAACCAACATTATAATGTAGAATTTACAAGTAAATCATTTCTCATGAAATCACTGTTCTCTGATGGGCTTCGACTTTACAATTCGCTACCAACTGATATTAAAAACAGTAAAAATGTGTACATATTCAATAAAAATGTGAGTTTATTCCTTATAGATGGGACATTTTAGTTTCAAGTTATTTTCTTTTGTATATTGTATACAGTGCGTCCATAAAGTAACGCATAAATTCATTATTAGCTAAATAAACCATAATATTAAAAATTCCCGAAACAGGTCAATTTTTGATTTTAATTTACTGTTTTTTCAAATTATAATGTTATTTACAGGGTGAACCATCTTCGTGTGATGACGTCATCGCCATTTTTTTTAAGTGGAACACCCCAATTTTTTTTCGCTTTCCGGATTTCCCTTGATGAGTTGATTCCAAAAATGTATAACACTTTCTTTCAAATTGGTACAGGGTGGAGGAAAATAAAAAAAATTAAATTACCTACAAAATAAGAAATAAAATAATAAACGTAATAAACACATTAAATGAAATTACGTATTTACTTACTACTACTTTAAACACCCCGTATAATTTTTAACATTGTATTTAACAGCTTAGTGATCCAAGCCCCTCGACTAAAATTTTTATTGTTTGAAATTTTTTTCTGTCATTTTTTATCATTTGCCGGTAAAAACTGTCAACAACGTTAAAGTACATTTCTGTTATTGTTAACTCTGTAAACAAGGTACGTTTATGTGAAAACTATCTACAAAGAAATTTATCATATCATAATTTTGCTTCTTCTTTATGCGGTTAACCGAAAGTGAGAGGATTGAAATATTAATGATGATTGGTATTGGCGACAGGATGCGGAGTCAACAAGAGGTATGCAGATTATTTCATGAGATGCACCCAGATCGTGAACTCATTTCACAATCTACTGTAAGCAGTATAGAGCAAAAATACAGAGAATTAGGACATGTGAGGGATGCACCAAAGCCCGGTAGAACAAAAATTAATGAAAATATTCAAGAAGACATAATTTTGTCGGCAATAGAAAATCCACACTGCACAGTGCGAGGATTATCTAGGGATTTAGGTATTGGAAAGTCTTCAGTAGCAAACATTTTTAAAAAGGTAAAATACCATCCTTATAAAGTACGACTTATCCATGAATTGTCTGAAGACGATTTTGACCGAAGAACTGAATTCTGCGAGTATATGATGAACCAAAATAATTTCACTGACGTTTTATTTTCGGACGAGGCAACGTTTTATTTGAACGGGCATGTTAATAGGCAAAACACCCGTTATTGGTCTGATGAAAATCCACACTGGATACAAGAATGCCATACGCAAAGACCACAAAACATCAACGTATGGGCTGGTATTGTGAGAAATACAATTATTGGTCCATATTTTTTTGACGAAAATTTAACAGGAGCATTGTATCTGGATTTCCTACAAAATACAATGATTCCTGATCTGATCCAGCTTTTTCCTGATATTCAAATACCCAACAATCTAGACCGTGGAATCTGGTTTCAACAGGATGGTGCACCGCCACATTTCGCTGTAACTGTGCGCGAGTTTTTAAACAGGACCTTTCTACAACGGTGGATAGGAAGAAGGGGAACAGTGGAATGGCCCGCTAGATCCCCTGATCTTACCCCATTAGACTTCTTTTTATGGGGTTATTTAAAATCTAAAGTTTATACTAACAGACCTGACAATATCCGTGATCTAAAAGACCGAATCAGGCAAGAAATGCAGAACATAACACCCGCTATGCTACAAAATGTTAAAGAAGAATGTAATGTCCGTTTCTGTCATTGTCTAGCAGTCAATGGAGAACAATTTGAACATTTATTGTAAATTTTCTTTTGTTTCCTTTTGGTAGTAGGTAAATCACAGTAATTTCATAATTATGTAATTACAATTTTTGTATTTTTTTCCAGCCTGTACCAATTTGAAAATGTGTTATACATTTTTGGAATCAGCTCATCAAGAGAAATCCGGAAATCGAAAAAAAATTGGGGTGTTCCACTAAAAAAAATGGCGATGACGTCATCACACGAAGATGGTTCACCCTGTAAATAACATTATAATTTGAAAAAACAGTAAATTAAAATCAAAAATTGACCTGTTTCGGGAATTTTTAATATTATTGTTTATTTAGCTAATAATGAATTTATGCGTTACTTTATGGACGCACTGTATAAATAGAATTAGTTGTTTGTAATTAGCTTTGAGCTAAATAAAGATTACTTACTAACAGAAGTTATACGAACACTTAAAAACGGTAAATAATCCAGTCATTATTGACATTCGAAATCGAAAATTAATTTTTAATAACAAAAAATGTTCCGTACACTTAGATTGGTTGCAAATTTGACACGTGATGTAAAATAATATTTTTTACCCCACTCCAACTTTGCAGAACTTTTTGAATTTTGGTCTCAAGAACTGAGCAAATTATCATTTATTGCATTTTTAACAATGTTCCGGACTTCGGAACAGGTTGCAAAATTTCATAGTTTTTATACCATTCCCGACCTTACGTCAAAATTTGAAAACTTTTGGAATTATAATCAATTGATTGTATTGACTGACTGAACTAAAAGCTCCAGGGTATGACAAACCTAGTTGTTTGGTAATGAATTTTATGTTTTAATATTTAATCTTGATTTATCCATTAAGGAAAATTACATTTTAAAGCTTTTTAATGTAAAGTAGACAGTTTTAATAAATTTGAACAACTCCATGTGGATATTTTTGTATATTTTGAAATGGGATATTAACCCAATTTGTATTACAATGTAGTCGCTAGATCGTTAGAGCATAATTGCTGTTTCTGGTGAGTCAAACATACTTATAATAAAATATTTCTCATATTTTTATAGTTATCCTGATGAAGTTTACAATGCTTGAACTTGGAATAAAGGCAATAACCTAAGAAGCTACTTTAGAACTTTTATCGCTTCCTTTACAGTTTCCTTTAGGGATCTCCTATCGTTATATATTGTAATTTTATAAACCAGTACCCCGTTACTGTCCTTCCGTTTTATATAATATATTATTTTATAAATTTGAAGTAGATGCCAAGTAAGTGTCTACCTGCAAGTCGCGTTTTTAACACTCAGCAATTTTAAATATAAACTCGAAGTAGGATAGTTTATAATTTTGACTATTCGAAATTGAAAAACAATTAATAATAATAATACTTTTCAACTACATTGTTGATGAAATATTTATATTTTCAATAAATAGATCCAAATAGGTGTTCCTGACAAGGACTTATGGTTTATCCTCGTCAAAACCAATTTGGTGGTCAGTATAATTAGAATCCATTGGAGATCCTTACAATTGAGGAATCAGTTTATCACTCCAGGTTTCAATTATAAACTCGATTTTCGTCATTTTCAATCTACATATTGTTTAACATTGTTATGAAAGCCGGTTATGGGCCACGACTTTATTCCCTATTCTGTCCTTCTTTCAGATATCTATCGTCTCGCTCGGTCTTTATCACTTTTCAAGTGCCAAACTAACCCTATAATCTATATCCGTGACCTGACATTTACTACCGTCCATGGGCGGAGGTCTAAGTAACTTTTTTCTTAATTATTATTGTCGTTAGATTGATATAAATAAGTTTGTTCAGCCATCCTTTGCCGTTACGTCATAATCGGTGACGTATTCTGCTGTTTTACGTATGTCTTATATTACTTGAATGTTATTTTACACTTAACATCAAAATAATAATCAATGACATATGTTAAGAACTGTTTTCAAAATATGACAACTGAACTGTCAAAAGTAACAGATAAAATTTATGTCGACCTTAGATAAGAAATACGTTAATGACGTCATAATTCCATCTCATCAATTTCATGAATGAGACAGCAAGCTGGACAATGTATGACGTAACGGCAAAGGATGGTTGAACAATCTTATTTTGTTAGCGCTGTGTCACACGATCAAATTAGCATCAAATTAGCTTCAGTTTGGCTGTCAACTAGTTTGATCAAACTGTAAAATGACGTCACCAATCTGAAGTTGCTAAGTTTGATGGATTTAGGAGCGCTCCTATTCGTATCAAACCAGATTGATGAAACTAGCATTTTCATTGGCCACTGCAAATCCCCTCCAGAAAATGCGTCCAAATAAACAACAGCTGTTGGGAAATTCAAACAATCTAACCAATAAAAATTATTTTATTTACTCGCAAACTCTTTGACCACGTAGTGACGATTGAGTACTTTTTCTTTCTTAGTTTTATTCGTTTTATAGGTATAATTTAGTGTTAAGTTTTTGTAGTGGACAATATGGTCTGTACAACTAGTGCTATAGTTGAAATAATATAGTTAAAATAATACCCTTCTTGGTGTGCGTCATCGATTGTGACGTATATCCGGGTTTTCGGCACGTCGTTTATTTTATTTGCTATTTTGACATTTAGCTAACCTTAAATTTGATAAATAAAATCATCAGGATCGTATTCAGCCAAATTCGAAAAGGCTATGAAATCAATAATTACCAGCATCTTCTTCTAACTGAAAATACTTCAGAACTTTCAAAATGCTGATGTTTTTTCGTGTATCTGGGCATATTTTTGCATTATTTAGATAAATATAACAATAAGATTAATATTCACTTCAAATAAATAATAATTGACCGTAAGCAACAAAGTACACACCTGACAAGAACTGTCAGTGTGACAGTAGAAAAAGACGTAAGACACATTGCCGCTACGAAAGAAACACCTTAATAGTATTTTGAGCTCCCGATTGATAAGTTGCGCTGGCGCGTAATCTAAACATCAACCAATCAAATTTTTGTATGTCAAAGATTAGTGTTAACGTTTGTAAAACATTTAAACAGTTCATTATTGTGATATTTTGATTAGGATTAATCACAGACCTGCCTTTTTTCCATTTCTTCCTACGTAATGTGTTAGAAAGACATCAACAATCGATGACGCACACCAAAAAGGGTATTATTCCATCCAGAATATACTTAGTAGGAGATTAAATGTTGCTGCATCCATTCGCATATAATTTTTATAATCATGAGGATTTTCTGGGACAAGTTCATATTTTATCAAATCAATAATGTTATTAGCTCAACCAGCAGCATTGGTTAGTTGGTTTCTTTTCTTGATCCAACCACTAGACCATATTCTCTTCTGCTTTTTTTACTATCTTGTTTAGCTTGGATTATTTTTCGGTACAACACTATGCCTAAGACTGATATTGATAATGAAAACACAACTTTCTCTTTACTTTCCAGTTTCATTGTATAAACAAATCAAACAAACTCGAAAATCAATAAATTTTCAACCTCAAAAGTGACAGTCAAACTGATGAATATAGAGTCGGGCATCAAATTCGCAACGACCTCACCGGTTTGGTGGTTTGATCAAATTCAGTTTAATGCTTATTTGACCGTGTGACACAGCGCTTACAAATTTTATATTTTTTGCTTCAAGAAATAACAATTTTGATAGTTTATGTTAATTTTTAGGAAACATTTTAACTTCATACCGTCATATTTCATGTGCTTTATAAAATTAATAGTATTTCAGAAGTAAGATGATAAAATATACAGCACAAAACAAAACAAACATCTGTCAACCAACGTAAACATACGATATAAAAGGTGTTGGCACATTTACTGAAAAATACCGGCACTAGCAGAATGATATACTGTTTATAAACATTCACTCATGGATAACTGAAGATTTGTACACTGTCAAACATGAAACTTTTCCAGGTAGATGGATAGGGCGAGCTGGTCCTGTACCCTGGTCTCAAGATATCCCAACTTAACAATTTTAGATTTTTCTTCGAACTGTGCCTGAATCAGTTAGTGGTTTTGTGCCCAATTTCACCCACCTTTTTTCCTAAAGTTAGGTAGTACCTAAATCAGATTTTGGAATGACAAAATAGAATTTACGTTTCACCATGCGCTAAGAAACGCCTAAACATGATAGAAAATACCCAATATTGTCACTCTCAAGTAATTCTTAGCGCGTGGTAAAACGAAAAATTCACTTAGCAATTCCAAAATCTGATTTAGGTATTACCTAACTTTAGGGAATGGTTGGTGAAATTGGGCATTACTGTTCGTTTTTATACCGGATATTTTAATTTATAAATAAGGAACTAAATGTTAAAGTGTGAAGAAATAAATTGGTAATTTCATACAAGACAACCTTATCCTAACTCTAGTCAATCTTTGAAAAAAACTGTTTAAAACGACTGTAGAATGTATTTTCTGTAAGCTTTAGTCAGGGCACAGAGACTTAACTACTTATTTGTTATCAAATTATAATATTTTTCAATAAAAAAATTAAAAATTAGTAGTGTAACCTCAAAATACCAAGAAAGAAAAGCATTAGAATTAAGATTATCCTGACAATCTGACAACATCACAACTATAATATGAAGTTTCAAAGCATATTATTGGTTATTTTAATCGAGAAGAGAAAGGAAAATGAAGAAGGTAGACAGTGTTGAAAAATGGCCGCGTAATTTGAAAAATTGCAAACTTTAAAAGCTAGTAGCAAAGTAACTAGAAGCGTACGTGCGCCAAAAACGGAGTTGTGTTTAGAGATCCTGAGGGTGTACTGAATACGTTAATAATTTTTTTTTTGTAAAATGGATACAATGACCAATAAATTTTTTAACAATTACTTAAATCTGCCATAACAACTAAACGAATTTAAAACATTCTCAGTTATTCTAACTTTTTAGAAAGAGTGCAGATTGAAGTTTCTAGAAATGAAAAATATATAGGGTGTTCAATGAGAAATAACAAAGTTACCCTTTATCTCAAAAAAGGCATACTAAGGAGCTTGTACAAATTCAATAATTTTTCCGTAAAAACCAGACCGTAACTTGTGAAATACTTTTTAATATAGGTGTATTTAAAATGGGGTGAAATATACTTGACTACCTTGTATATATCATTCTCTGGTCGGAGATATATATGATATTTCTTTGAAAAAACAAGTTGGTAAAACTTCAAACAGCATTTTTTAAATTATATTATGTGTAGTTGGCGCCATTGCAGAACGGCCAGTTGACGTTTGGGACAAGTTTATTAACACACCGAGGTCACTTCACTCGAGGACTTTCATGAGAGTACTCAACAAACTCGTGACGTCATATACAGCATCCCCTATTCAATTCAAATTGCAGAAGAGCCCTTCTAGAGGGACCTGCACCTGCACGTCGAATCGCTCATCTTTGTAGTTCGTCTCTTTCTTTTTCCTGTGTACTTTTAGACGGAATTCTCATTGTCCATTAAATTATAAAAATAAATACATACGAGAAAAGAAATTCATTTGTCTCATGAAGGTATTGTGCTTGGCGGATTATTCAACTTTCAAATTCAAACTTAAGTTATTATTAATTCAAATTTGTTTGAGTATCCTGTATAAGATCCTTGTTAGGGATTTTTGGTAAATTTAATTGGACATTAAATCACAACTATAGTAGAGTTCATATAATAACCTTCTTGGCGTGAGTCATCGATTGATAATGTCCTTTCAACACATTACGTTGGAAGAAATAGAAAAAAGGCAGGTCTGTGATTAATCCTAATTAAAATATCACAATAATGAACTGTTTAAATGTATTATAAACGTTAACCCTAATATTTGACTTAAAAAATATGAATAGTTGATATTTAGATTACGCGCAAGCACGACCTATTAATCGGGAGAAATTACATTCAAAATAGGATGCAGACGTACCTTTCGTCGTGGCAATGTGTTTTACGTCTTTTTATAATGTCCCACAGACATTTCTCCAGGTCTGTACTTTGTTGTTTACTGTCAATTATTATCTATGGAAAGTGATATTAATCTTATTGTTACATTTGTTTAAATAATACAAAAATATACCTAGATACACGGAAAATTATCAGCATTTTGGAAGTTCCCAAGTATTTTCCGTTAGAAAAAGAAGCTGATAATTATTAACTTCATAACCTTTTCGAATTTGGCTGAATACGATCCTGATGATTTTAGGTTAGCTATATGTCAAAATAGCACAAACGTCACAAACGATGACGCACACCAAGAAGGCTATTGAATGTAGGTATAGTTGAAATAATACCCTTCTTGGTGTGCGTCATCGATTGTGACGTATATCCGGGTTTTCGGCATGTCGTTTATTTTATTTGCTCTTTTGACAAGTAGCTAACCTTAGATTTGATAAATAAAATCATCTGGATCGTATTCAGCCAAATTCGAAAAGGCAATGCAATTCATAATTACCAGCTTCTTTTTCTAACTGAAAATACATGAGAACTTTCAAAATACTGATGTTTTTCCGTGTATCTAGGCATATTTTTAAATTATTTAAATAAATAAAACAATAAGATTAATATTCACTTTTAATAAATAATAATTGACCGTAAGCTACAAAGTACACACCTGACAAAAACTGTCAGTGTGACAGTAGAAAAAGATGTAAGGCACATTGCCGCTACAAAAGTTACGCCTTCATAGTATTTCAACCTCGCGATTGATAGGTTGTGCTGGCGCGTAATCTAAACATCAACCAATCAAATTTTTGTAAGTCAAAGATTAGGGTTAACGTTTGTAAATCATTCAAACGGTTCATTATTGTGATATTTTTATCAGGATTAATCACAGACCTGCCTTTTTTTCCATTTCTTCCTACGTAATGTGATAGAAGAAGATTAACAATCGATGACGCACACCAAAAAGGGTATTATTTCAACTATATTACTATCTCTATATGTTTGTGTTTGGGAGGTGAGTTTCTGGAAACTCTGTGTACAGCCACCATTTTAGGTTCTAAATGTTAACGGTTTTTCCCAAACTTAAATTGCACATACTGTCGAATATCAGTTATATGTCGAATCCTATCATTAATTTCATTTTTCTAGCCTATATTTAGTTCCGTACACAGACCTACTGTTTAGTTCTGTGGTTCTAACAAAAGTAAACATAATTGATATGACACATAACAACCACCACCAGCGGAAGTTATGGATTTGAGAGTAGCCAACATTAAGTATGATTAACACGTTCGGTATAAAACTAAACTTGAATTTACGAAGCAATGAATAAATCGTAAAAGAGGGTGGATAGTAGCAAAGTGTAATTTTAAAATAAAATATTACTGAAACCCATAACCTTACAGGCTTGATGTAGTTGACATTTGAGAAATGCCACGTTATTTTTTTTTGTTAGCCAGAATCCAGTATAAAAGGCCAAATAAGGGTACTCAAATAGATTTCTGTTAACACTGGCGTAGTCCAGATTTTTAAACCAACCGGTTGAATTTAAACATTAGTTTAGGGTTTATATATCTACCTGTATTTTGATTTCATGTGAAACAAGATCGCTGTCGGAACGTCTAGTTTATTGCAATTCATTCGAAACATAAATGGGTAATTTAATTTCAAGTGTGCTTAACAAGGACATTCCGTATAGTAACTAATATATGAGAAAATCACATTACTGATCATCAAAAGCACTGCAGAGTGCCTGGTTAAGGAGAAGGTCTTGTCGCTTATTACAAAAAGGGCACTGTTTCTAAAGCGCAGCATATATTTTCAAAAACCGAAAAGCGATATGATAATCTAATATGGCGAAATTTGCAGACACAGTACTGATGGTTTAGGTGTGTCGAAAATTTGTGTTGTGTACGTAGAAAAGCCGAAGTTGAGTGGATGTGGATTGATTTAAGTGCCTGCCACCACTCTAAAGCTTCTTTAAAAAGTAAAACGGTGAGAAGCCATTCGGATTTTATCAAAGTTTGCGGAAACTTATTTACGTTAACTCATAGTAGCTCGGAATTTGTAGAATATTAAAAAAACTGTCCTGTGAAATAGGGCATGTCCACGTGACGTCACAAACTATTTTGACAACAGCCTGGTGGTAACCGATTCCAACAAACTAAATAATGTATGGTCAATTATGAATTATACAGGGTGAAATTTTTATTTTTACAGTTATTAAACACATACATAAAATACCTGATGTATTTGATTTTAATATATTAAAATAAATGCTCAAAATGTTCTCCGCCTAGTTGTTGGCAATAGCACAGTCTCCTATAGAACTCATCCTTAACTTTGTTTGAAGTTTGAGGTGAAATATTCCGTGTGTCTGTAGTTATCCTGTCTTTGAGGTCTACAATGCTAGTTGGTTGTGTTGCATATACTTTGTTCTTGAGATAACCCCACAGAAAAAATCTAACGGCGTGAGGTCTGGCGATCTAGCTGGCCACTCAATAGTAACTCTTCGTTCAATCCATTCATTGGGGAAGATTTCATCTAAATAAGTTCTTACCATTAAAGCATAATGGGGTGTTGCCCCGTCTTGATGGAACCAAACATTTTCATTCGGTAAGCTAGGATCTATTGCGTTGGGATATAAGTTTGCCAACGCAGGAATAACTTCATTTCTGAGCATATTTAAATATTTTTCAGCTGTCAAATTTCCATCTATAAATATAGGACCAATAATATGGTCGCTTATGATACCGGCTCAAACGTTCACCTTTTGAGGGTACTGAGTATGTGTTTCACGCATCCAATTAGGATTCTCTGCTGACCAATATCTACCGTTCTGTCGGTTTACCTCTCCATTCAATGTGAATGTTGATTCGTCAGAAAAAAGAATGGTACCAAGAGCTATCTCATTTCTGTTCAGCTTATTTATCAATCTTTCGCAGAAATCCATTCTACGATCTGGATCGTCTTCTGTTAACTCCTGCACAAAAGTTAATTTGTAGGAATGAAGTTTTTCTTTATGAAGACATCTTAGAACAATTGTGTGACTAACATTATTTTCACGGGAAATTTGATGAAGTTGGAAGATGAACAAAATATCCACTTTCACATCATCTTCAACGAAGTGTGGTTTTCTTTTCAATGGTTTGACATGTCGAAGTTCTCTGAATTGTGCATGAATTTTAGACACAGTAGATACTTTGTGAAATATTAGGCAATTCGGGATACCTGTGATTAAATAAGTTTACAACTTAAACTTGACTTCTGCAGTTATCCCAATTCGGTGAGTCTCAGTTAAATATTTCATTGTTTTGTCGACAAGAAAAGAGTGTTTGACAAAGATTTTATTTTTTCAGTATAAACTGTCAACACATCAACAACTGAGAGAATAGAAAACAATCCACATTATTTATTATACCGATTTTGTCTAATTATTGGCGTTTTTAGGCAATTTTTAGGTATTTATGATAAAATTCATGGGCGTAGCAGGTTTTGTTTAATATACAAATACGTCTAATAATTAGTTAGTTTAGATTTTTGATAAATCCATATTTAGCTAATTTAAAAAAGTTCCAACATTTCAAGTGTAATAAATTATTAATTTTAAAATTTCACCCTGTATAATTCATAATTGACCATACATTATTCAGTTTGTTGAAATCGGTTCATTAAGAGGATTTCAAAATATGCCAATATACAGGGTAGGGTGTATCATTAAAATAAAACAGCACCGTCTATTTTTTACAATTTTCTAAAATAATGACAAAGAACTTTATTCCATAAATGGTTTCCACACTGTATAATATAGGTTAATAGTTGTTTGATAACTATTGATCGTGTTTATTGTTTATTGTTCCACCACCAAGGTATTGTCAACTGTCGTAGACATGCACTATACTGTATCAGTCACTAAGAGGTCCTATGATCACAGGTCTAATGTGGAAAATCCTTACGTCAAATGTCAAATGAATGTCATGAACATGTTTAATTAATAGAGGAGTTCAGTCTAAGATCAGTGTGGCCAACAAAAAGTGGTTTTTCTGACAAGAATGACAGTTAATGTCTACCCCTTAAAACATAAGATTTTTGCATGTTTTTTATCATTGCGAACATCTATATTGCTTTATTAAAATAATGAATACACCCCCGAAGCGTAAAAGTTGGAATTTAAAATGACTTTTTAGCTGAATACACAGCTCATCGGTGGCCAAAAATTCCAGGAACTCTTGCCATGTCACCATTTAATGTCTGTTATTCTGTCACTGGTTATGTCAAATGTCAGTTATATTTATTTTTGTTGATATTCGTTTAATTGTGTATGTCCATTTTCGATTAGATTTTAGTAGCATTTCTAGTTAGTTGTATCTCTATTCTTCTAATTACTTTTTCCACTGACATCTGACATAACTAGTGACAGATAACATAAATGAAATGGTGACATGCCAAGAGTTTCTGGAATTTTTGGCCACCGATGTGCTGTGTATTCAGCTAAAAAGTTATTTTAAATTCCAAGATTTACGCTTCGGGGGTGTATTCATTATTTTAATAAAGCAATATGGATGTTCGCAATGATGAAAAACATGCAAAAATCTTATGTTTTAAGGGGTAGACATTAACTGTCATTCTTGTCACTTTTTGTTGGCCACACTGACCTTAGTCTTAACTCCTCTATTGATGCTTTCGTTTATTTGGGCTTCAAGCACTTGTGCGTGACGCCTCAGTCGTCACGACTTTTGAGCAAAACGAACACGATTTTTCAGGATCCTCGAAACCACTTGTCATGTGCCAATGCCATTGAATTTCCTGTGTTGTTAGAAGAACAGTTTTCAATTATAATGTTTTTAATAATATAATTTTGCATATTTAGATATTTTTAGTGAGGTTTAAATCGTAATTGGCACAATCTTAACCTTTAAATAAACGTCAAACCGGTGAAACGTCAAATATTTAATGTCAGTGGCTTGAAGCTCATACTTTTCGGTATGTGATCAAGAGGCAAGGGCAAGGTAAGACTAGGCGTCACGCCCGGTAATAAACGAACGCAATTAAGTCACTACGAGCTGCTACTAGCAGCCAAAAGTGAATAATCGAAAACACCTATTTTAGGTACCCATAACTTTATATTTCGTTAAAACAAACATCTTTACATCATTCCTCTGACATGATTTATTCAAAAAAAACCTCTGATAACGTTTAATGAAATTATCTGACAATAACATCAGCATTTGTTAACAACATGGCGGCAAACAAAGTTAATATTATATAGCGCATATATCGGTAACTAGTTTTATCGGCCATATGGCAGGCTGAAGTTCGATGAAACAAGTGTAAAATATGATTATCGCATTTTTGAATGCATCCATTTAAACTTTTTTATTGAATTTTCCCAGAATGTAGTTGATTTAATTCAATTCGGGGATATTGGAACAGTTTACAGTTACTGTAGTGTCTGTTGAAATCGTATTTGTCATATCAGCTAGCATGTTTGATAGAATATGATGGGAATATTCGATTTCCACGGTAGGTATAGACTGATTTCGAGTAAAGGTTACTAACCCCAACGATAGCATATATGTATTTAGTATGAAAAGTACAGATGTGTTAATAATTGGGTGAAATAAAGTTTTTTGATAGCAAAAATTTGTTGAATTGTATACTTTACAATGGGATAATTTATTAATTATGAAAAATTTGCCCACAGCTTTTTTATATCCTGTATAATTTTTCAAATTTCAAATCTGATAACACTAAATTCATTTGATTTATTGTAGCGTAGCGTTTAAAAAGCAATAATTTTACTATATACAGAATACATCACAGACAGAAGGTGAGCTGTAAAACAATACAAGATTATCAATCGTTTCAGAGCTTGTCAAACTAAGCAAAAGAGTGCCCCACGCTGGGCGCCAATTTGTAACTCATAAAGATCCGGTCCTGAGGGAGTGGAATTTTATAACAAATAAATGATCTTATACGCTATCACTGGGATAAGTTGTGCTAATGATATTAAATTGCCTAAAATATGCCTAAAACGTACATTCAAAAAATTTAAGTCAAAAATAAAATAGTATTATTTAAAAGTCTTTGGAAAAAAACGTTCAGTTACAAAAATTAAAATTGTGAAAAAAAAATATCTCACTCACCTCCACGTGAGATCGGTGTAAGGCCATTTAGTCCCGTGTATCGTGAACCTTTTCCTTCTCGTCCTAAAATTTTTGTCGGGCATGCCACATCGCGGCGTATTTATTAACTTTAATGTTCTATTGTCTAAACGACCCGTTGTCGGTAAACCAGCGAACTCCTGTAACTCGCGCAGCGAATTTTGAACGGATTCTTCTGTTCGTAATGCGAAAGCGCCATCTTTCGACTTCTCCATATAACCGAAGTTCATCAGATAGACTTCCTGTAACAAGTAAACTCACATTTAATAAAGTAGATTTCTATAAATAGTGATACGTAGAAGAAGTGTTCAGCAGTAGATAGCAGCAAGTGAATAAATAGTAGTTCGTATACGAGGAGACAACAATACGTAAGTAACTCTTTTTAAGGTGTAGGTAGGGAATATATACGAGGTGATACCAATAAGATTTTAAATTCTTGAGGAATACATATATTAGAACAAAATAATAAAAAGCAGCATAAAGTTGCATAAAAACTGCTCTAGCAAGTTACTTACACAAAGAAAGCTCTAGATGGGGTTTATATATGCAAGAATTCAAGAATTAGATGGCATTGCAGTTATTTAAAATGAATAACGATATTTTTTATGGAGAATAAATCTTATTTCATAGACGCACTCTGTACACTTCCATATTTTTTTAACAAAGTGTTTGTACACAATAAAGTGCACTAAAATGATAATGTAGTGATATTAACATTCATATTTCGCTTCCCATTGTGTACTATTTATACAAATGATATACTTGCCTACGCACCAAAAAAGCTTCAGAATTAAAATTATGTAAAATTATGGTTCCATGGCTTATAAAGAAGAACGAATTTATGTTAATAGGATTGCACGTGTCAGTTGAGAATAAGGGTATTTATTAATCGTCTTTGAGAAATAATTTTACATTTTCACAATGGTAGATTTTTATAATTACGATATTAGAATCCCTTAGTAATATTGTATTTTCACCCCAGCAAATTAAAGAAAAAATATTAAATATCAAGACGAACACTTCTCCTGGTCTTGATGGTTTGCAAGCAATCTTAAAAAATGGGCAGAATCAATTTCCTATCCACTTTCAATCATTATTGATGCCTCTTTCACGCAATGTTCTATTCCACCAATCTGGAAATCGGCGTCAGTTACACCTATATTTAAGAAGGGCGATAAACTGGATCCAAGCAATTACCGACCAGTAAGCCTGGTACCTATTGTTTGTAAAATTACGGAATCTATTATTAGTGAGGCCATGTCTAAGTTTCTTCTTCAACAAAATGTCATACCTCTTCACCAACATGGTATTGTTCGAGGTCGCTCTACCATGTCCAATCTTCTTCACTGTGTTAATGACTGGACAAAAGCTTTAGACAACAAAGATCTGATTGACGTCATTTATTTAGACTTCTCCAAGGCATTCGACATAGTCCCAAAAAGAAGACTTCTATATAAATTAGATCACTTTGGCATACGGGGTAGACTGAATTTATGGATCTCCAATTTTTTATCGGACAGGATTTTTAAAGTCAGAGTCGGCCGGGAGTTCTCCAATGACAGGCCAGTTTCTAGTGGTGTTCCATTGCTGTTTGTTGTTTACGCAAGCGATCTTCAAATATTGATCTCAAACTCAGTTTCTTTTTATGCCGACGACACAAAAATATTTGCTAACCCTTTAAGAGACCATCCTCCAAAACGACCTACACACTATACAGCGGTGGTGTTTGGACTGGTTGCTTCCCCTGAACATTAATAAATGTAATGTACTCCACATTGGCAAGACCAATCCCAATTTATCATAAAACTTAAATGGGCAGTTACTAAATACGGTTACCAGCCATGATGACCTAAGCATCTTAGTGAACTCAAATTTATCGTGGAGTGAACATGTTGTGTCCGTATGCAACCGCGCTAAATCCAGACTCTATCTGATACAAAAATCGTTCTCTAGAGTGTCACTTGAAACTTACTGTAAACTGTACAAATGTTACGTGCGTCCTATTTTAGAATATGCGGGTCCTGTGTGGTATCCTGATCTTATTCGCGTCCAAGTTTTATTAGAAAACGTGCAAAGGAGGGCTACTAGACTTGCATTCGGTCGCGTAAAGCCTTCCTATGAATAGCGACTGACTGGGGCGAATCTCATCTCGTTTCAAGACCGTCGACTTCGGGGAGACTTGATATTATGTTATAAAATCATTAAGCACAACTTTGGTGATCTTCAATCTATGTTTCTATTCAACACTGATCTTAGACTGAGAGGTCACCCATTTAAACTTAAGAAGGAGTCTTTTAGATCCCGAGTAAGACAGCACTTTTTACCAAACAGAGTGTTTGATGTCTGGAACAATCTTCCTGATGAATGTTGTTGTCGCACCATCAGTTAACGCATTTAAGAACAGGATTGATAGACTTCTATTTAATACACATAGATTCAAAAGTTTTGCATCACCCTAAATCTCCGAAAAAAAAATGTGTTCATTATAAATGGATCAGAGATTAATCAAATAATTAGTTTCAATAAAAAAAAACGTGTATATTTGTCAAAAATTTTTATTATCCAATAATAAACTTGCTTTAAACATGAAAAGTATTCTTAGAAATTAAGTAAATTAAATACAAATTGATTCTTTTTAAAGAAAAGGTTAAGTGAGAACCTGCATGAGAACTTTTAATAAAGAGTATATCCACCTCTAGAATTTATGCAAGCTTGAAGTCGCCTGCCCATGCTGTTTACCAAATTATTGATATTCTGTTGAGGAATATTTCGCAATTCTTCTTGGGCCGCATGAACAAGCTCTTGTACACTCCTGGGTGGATTTCTGCGTGCTGCCACTGCCCTGGCAAGCATGTCCCAAGCATGTTCCATGGGATTCATGTCAGGAGATCGGGCGGGCCAGTTCAAACGATTGATCCCTTCAGTTTCAAGATACTCATTTACAGCTCTGGTCCGATGAGGTAGGGCGTTATCGTCCATAAAAACGAAGGAATTGCCAACAGCTGCGCGCCGTAGTCTCACGTGAGGATGTAGACTCTCTCTGAGATACCTATCACCAGTCATCGTTCCCTTCACATGAATTAATTCTGTGCGATCATTTAACATGATACCAGCCCAAAACATAGCACTTCCTCCTCTGAAGGGCGGTACGGGGCGAGCATGGGCAAGCTGAGCAACTCTTGTTGGATCCCGCCACACACGTATTCGATGGCTATCTTGTACCAAACAAATCCTTGTCTCGTCGGAAAAAAACACCGAATTCCAAAATTCTTCAGGCAAGGCCGCGTGTTCTTGATCCCACTGTAGTCGGCGAACTCTGTGCTCAGGTTGTAGTCTGGGCACTCTTATTGGTCGGCGACACCTCAAACCTGTCGCAAGTATTCGTCTTCGTAATGTCAAGATCGATACTTGAACTCCCAACGCATGTCTCATATCTCTTTGGAGTGCTGGTATTGCCATGGTCGGGTTTCTTCGGATAGTTAAGTGGATATAGCGGTTCTGCCGCTGATTAGTAACACGCCTTCTACCGCTTCTAGGTCTATCACGAAGAGAATTGGTCTGGAGATACCGGTTCCATACACGAGACACATCACTTTGCCAAACGCTAACTCTGTTTGCCACGAACCTTTGAGAATGACCTTCTTCAACTAAAGCCACTATTCTTGCACGGTCAATCTCACTTATGACTTGACGATTCATGTTTGCACTTAAAATCGTAAAAATCAAATGCCTCGAATGTTAAAATGATCGCACTAAAAATGTTATCTTACAAAAAAAACTGTAAACATCTGTATATTGCAAAAAATATGGAACATATTGAAATGGTAAACATTGATAAACAAGCCAACAAAAAATTGTTAGCGCAAAAAAATTCCTTCGCATCCGAAGAAGGTGATGCAAAACTTTTGAATCTATATGTGTAGTTAATAGTGCGCATAGTTGCATTTATTATTTATCTGAATTTGTTTTATTTATATCTTTTTTCGCTGTATAGTTGTTGCGGTTATTCTTGAAAACTACGATTTTGTTAATTATTGTTAATTTGTCATTTATTATGTTTATAGGCGTTCAAGCACTTATTTATGTTCTCAGATCATGGGCTTCATAGGTTCTTACCTCAGTTCTTATTTCTATTGTAATAATAATAATAATAATAATAATTTAGTGTTTTTTGCACTAAAATAAAGTTTATTTCAATAAGAGGTAAATTTGTATTTTCCTGATGCTTCCATACATAACTTGCAATTTCACTATGACAACTTGCAATTAAACTATTCGAGATGAGACCTTTGACTAGATAGAAGGGAGAACTGATAACAACACGCAGGCTTTTGAATCAAACTGTCACCTGTTTACTGTTTATTTTGTAAATGAAATTCGCGCTACAATTGGCAGTAAAATACATATTTTACTTTGATCAATACAAGGTTGTAAGTGTTTTTTGTACCAGATATTGTATTTTTAGGTGTTAATCATTATTCTTTGACGATTTATAAAAAGGGAACTCTTCAAGTTATGACATTGTGACATTTATAACTTTGTGGTTATTAAAAGTCTGTTGAAGTTGAAATTTTGTTTTTTCGGAAACTTGATGATACCATTTGAAGGTGAAAACATTATTTTATCAAAAAAGTAAGTCGACCAATCGATTTATCGTCCCAAAAAACCACACATTGCGATTATTTTCATCATGTTTAATGTCACAATAACTTTTTGTTGTAGATATATTTTGGACAAAGTGGTAGGTATATGGAAAAAAACTTTGGTCGAATTTAGCAGACGAGTTTAAAAAAAGCCGGTAGGTATGCCACTGCACCGTCGACCGGAAATGCTAGTATATTTGTTTGGGCGCCACTTGCTAAATATTCCGTCGACTGAACTCTCTTTCGGAAAGTTGCACTCGTTTTAGCGGCACCTACGATTCACAAGTTTTGATATTACACTTTACTATTATTAAAACCAAACATTTGGCATGCGCGACGCTATTCGAACACGGCTCTGTGCTCCTTATTTGAATTTTAATTGAGCATTTTTGTAAAGTCGAAGAATGCATACCAATGGGTCATTGTAGATTTTTATGTTTTGTTTTAGAATTTCCGTTAGTTATTTTTATGTTGCCGAAATTGGGAAAAGTGTTATTTTAAGTATATACAGTTGTTTCACGCTTTTATTATACCGCTTCGTAGGTATATATTATAAATACAGGATACGACAAAAGTTACTAAGAAAGAAATTGTTTAATCATAATAATGATTTATTCTTAAAAAGTACATGGATACAATACAGTCTGAATAGTAGAAAAATCAAGAAAGGGGGAGTGTGCTGACTCAAATACCGAAGCACATAAAAAGACATCTGACATTTTTGGATAATTTCTCGAAGCAACCATTTCATTATTACAGGCAGGACAGTTCTAAAGTGTACACTCCGTTTCACATAAGAAGAAGCCACGTGAATTTTGCCAACTGTCTTGCACAGGAGCCAAATTCGGTTCTTGTTTATTTATGTCTCTTCGTACGAATTTTTCATGCCATTGGCGTTACAAACGTCTCAACTTTATGATTAAACGCTGGTTTTGACAACAATTTCACGCATACGACGGCAACTTCACGTTGGTTCTTCTTACGTGAAACGCAGTCTACTTGGAGCAAACATTTCAAACAAAAACAAAACTTTATAAACTGATTGTCTGAAGAACGATATAGAAACATACACACTTTTCACTTTTTATCGTGGTTTTTCAAGAGATGAAGCTTCCCATTTTCCGTCCAAAGAAGAATGTGATGTGTGTTTTGGATTGAAGATCAAGCAAATACTTTAAGATTATCACTATTGCAAGGCATGAGAAGATGAAAAATAAGGAGAAGCCAATCAAAAAGCAAGTTTACACATTTGCTATGGATACACAAGCGGTTAAATTACAAGACCCATGAAACGATAAGGTTTGGTGTGCGCTATTTTGTAAACAGGGGTAATGAGTTTAACCATAAATAATGTGCAAACACTGCTAGCAAACACTGTAGTGTAGATCCACCTATTATTTTTCTGTTTTTATCTTTTTTTCGGTATATCTTGTATGTTTGACTACAAAATTGTATTGATGGTTTTGAGTGTAATCTTTAAAATCGATATTATTAACGATAAAAGTCAGTCGGTGATGTTTTTGTATTAAAAGGTTCTCATGAATTTCAATTGAAATCTTGATCTGCCACTCAAACCGAATACTCACACACATACATCCAATATCCACATACATGCCCTCAACCGATTTGGTATTCCGACTACCCAAAAATGGACATGCATCCAAAATAAGAGGATTTACATTATGTAAAAAATTGATGACTAAGAATGATTCTTCGATATAAATTAGATATATGAAATGGGATTAAAAATGTTGCATACATTGTAAAGTACAATGTGTTTATTTAAATTAACTTTTTATAAAGAGAAACTAGGCATTTCTGAGGTAATTTCAACAAACAACAAAATTTTAAACTGAACTGTGGAAACTGCATCCCATTATTTAGAATCTCTGGGATGATATTTACGTTTATGCTGTGACGTACATATCCTAAAAGAGAAGTTAGCTACATAGGACCATCATTCTCTCGTCTTATAAAATCGTGATGAAGTATAGATCGTGCTTATGTTGTATTGCTCTTATAGTGAATGACTTGGGAGTTGTTTGAATTTACTTTCGATTTATATTCGTAACTAGATTTACATAATATTGACATTATTGTTACTTGAAAAATTGTGGAGAAAAACTAATTAAACTTTACTAAAAAATATCAACAAAATTTTTCTATTGTTTTATAATATTGTAAAGTCAAGCTCAACCCCAGAAATCCACGCTATAAGAAAGTGCGCCCAGTTCAATGTTGATAAAGGATACAGAAGACAAAGGATTATCATAATGTCGGATAGTCAAGCAGCCATTAAAGCACTGAGCTCTTGGGTAATAAGTTTCAAAATGGTGTGTGACAAACTCAATAAACTATAGGCGAGAACAATATAGTCACCTTACTATGGATTCCAGGACACACTGGAATAGAATGAAATGGAATAGCAGATGAACTAGCAAAGAGGGGGACTGAAATACCTTTCTGGGTGCCTGAACCCTTTTGCGGAATCAGCCCCAATGTAATATGGGAAGAAATAGGTAAAGCCGAGAGAAAGAGATCTGACCATTGGAAAGATCTAGTAGGGCTTATACAATCAAAGATTCTTCTGGGTGATTACAACCTGTTGAGTTCAAATGAATGCATAAGTCAAAGTAAAACTGCGCTAAGAGTCTTAACAGGGATCTTAACGGGACGGGACGCCTGAATGGGCACCTGAAAAAGCTTAAAATAGTGGAGGAAGAAGAATGTAGATTTTGTGGCATGGAAGAAGAAACCTCCATCCACATGCTTTCCAACTGCACAGCACTTCAGAATCCTAGATCACAGCACCTGGGAGAGGGATAGAAGAGGAACATTTACCTAACTTCAAGCCTGCAGATATCCTAAAATTCCTCAGGGAAATAGGACTAAAGGAACTACTAGTTTCTGAGACTCTCCTCAGAAACTAAGTAGAAGTAAGGGGGACAATAGATCTTTTAGGTCTCAGTGAATGTCACCCCAAAATACATACATACAACGTCAAGCTCATATAAATTGTGAACAAAAACAAACAAAGCTTTCATAAATATATTATAGGCTTTAACAGTTCTTCAAACTTCAGATTCGAATGGCCTTTTCGTAACTGGCAATGAGTTCATAAAAGATATAATTAAAAAGTGGCTAACTTGAAGAGTTGGTTCTACTAAGCTTATATTTGTGAAATCATGCTATAACAAAAAAGTGTTTATGATCTTTTTGTTTCCGTTAGAAAATAAACTTAATAATTTTGCTCAATTAACTTGAAGTGTATGAAATATTTTTAGATTTCGACCCTACCTTATCAAATTTCAATACACTCTGACTAATTATAAAAACCGAAAAAAATGATTCAGAGGATTAAAAAAAAATTAAAAAGCATATGTTCACGATAGAATATCCTATTCTTACTAAGATACGTTCGAAAGTGGTTTTGTATCCTGTTTATAAGAATAAAGTCGAGATTTAATTATAGATGCAGTGCTTATTATTATTACATCACCCTAGGTTGAGATTCCGTTGCTTAAATTGTTAACTATTCTTATTAAACATAAATGTTTATTCAAACTAATAATTGCAAAAAAAATTGGTGAATAGTTGAAAGAAAAGAAGAAGTGATTACGGACCAGGAAGGTAAATTTTGTAAAGTTGTTATCAGACTTCGGCCCAGACAAACAGTTATTTCGTAAACGTTAGTGAGAATATTAGATCTAAAATAGATACGTTCGTTATTTGCATCGCAGAGGCGACGGATTTTTGGTCACGTGATCACTGATTATTCTGAGCAAATTGCTATTAACGAACGTCCAATCACTTCTAACCTCGTTTTTACCTGTGCCTTTACGACATCGTCTATCCCTGAGTCAATTTTGGTCACTATTCATGGTCAACAAACAGTACGAGTTTTATCTAATGACAGGAGAGACTACAACATAACCTCATAACATGACAGATAAACAGATTAATCTTTCTGTTCACACAACACCGATTTTAAAATCGAGCGGATGGTTTTATTTTAGATGAAGGTGCATATTTTGAACATTTTGCTCTGAATTGTAGGTACTAGTTTTATGTTTATTGTTACGAACTCACTAATTCCGAAGCCGGTCCTGTCGCAAACGATGAATGCGACCTTTCTAGAAATGTTCTTTCGCAGGCTCGTTCGCAGGTAATATCCAGACTGTTCTGGAAATGTACCAGGCCATTTGAAGGAGTATATATACGTGGATTTTCGAGTGAGTGAGGAGTTGTTCAGTATACAGTGAATCGGTAAACAGTTTCAGTATACAGTGAGTGAACAGAAGTAAATATAAATAGTGTTGAAGATAAATTAGGACAATTATTATACCGAGTGTAGATAAATTAATAGACATTAAGTAGTGTGTATATAAATTAAGATTATTATAGTGTGTAAGTGTTTCTTTAATAAATCGATAGTAATTAGCCATAGTGAGTGTATAATTTTATCCCACGGTAAAAACTGTTTAAATAAATAAGAAAAACATTACATTATTATTGCTTTTATTAAAATTATTTAAAAAATCAGCAGCCTGCATATTATTAACGATCAAACTTATCACACATGCTCACAGGATTTTTCCAGTTTTAAATTTTATGAAAAACGGCCTACAACAATATTTCACATTACTTTGGAGACACTCTATATTAAAATCTAACGATGTGAATTCGTTTACAATACAATTTGACAGTCAATTTTACTTATGTAGGAATTTGATCAAAGATTATAATTTATCATACATTCTCCATTATAAATGCAACTTCTATAAAAATGACAAAAATTTATTTCTTCACGGAAAAAATGTAAAATGTAAATTTTGTTTAGTGGAATGCTGATTCATGGTTTTAAAATGTAATTTTTCAACTCCAGGTCTGCGGTCGAATATTAGCACCTAGGCACCAACTATTTATTTACTTTTATCTTAGTCATCACAATCATATAAATGATGTATATAAACTTCTAATTCGAATTTCCGTGTACATAAGCGTCAGGGATTGAATTTAGAACTTCCACACTTAAATTATTTAAATAATATCGTATCTCGCAACGCTTTACGCTGATCTAGAGCCACCTAGCGACTTGTAGATGAATCTATGTCAGCCAATTAGAAGGAATTCAAGAGACGGAGGGATCTCTGGCGGGCTCTAGAAGAGTGTTGATGGGGAAATACATTGGTGAAATCCTTGATGTCAGTTAAGACGGATCCCATCTTCATTCTTCATACATGATAAAAATTATTTCAAAATATTTGGAAAAAAATACAAAATCTTTCAGTTTTATGAGATGGATGATATCTCTGCAGAATTAGATTTGTGGCATAATCTGTGGATAAAGAAAAATTGAACAGGAGACAAATTAAAGAATACTGAAGTGACTGCACGTTTGGAGGAAGCTGATATTTTTCTCCCTGCAACAAGGCATGCACTCCACATTTCAAGTGCTTTCTCATCCACTACGGCTACTGTTAAACGATCTTTCAGTACCAGTCGAAGTACAATTGGAGAGGACAGATTGACTGGATTCAGTTTGATGAGCGTCCATCGTAAATGATTTAAGGAAAATCAGGACTGGATTGAAACCAGAGGTTTGAACAAGTTTCCGACAAAACCAATAAAAATGGTTATAGAAATGTAACTAGGATAATTTTTTTTTTCAAGCAAATAATAAAGTACACGCATATCTCATATTTTGCTTGCATATTAATTTATAATAGTAAATATGATATCAAAATCACTAATAATAGGAAATATACCAGTTTCCATTGGAAATTACTCCCAAATTTTAAAATAAAATTCAAATTTCAATGCACTTTCCAACCACAACCCGAGGATTTCCGAACGCTACCGATGATACGTGTGATGTCATATCTCTTGTGTTCACTTATGTCAATATGGCTGGTATTGCATTAGGTTATGTGTAGTTGTGTGTTTATATTGTATTTTAATCAACTATTAATTGCTTCATCGACGTAAAAATATCATTATTATGTTTGTTTGAGACCATTACGTATTTGTGTGTGCTTTTTTTTATTTCTAAAAGTCAACGTTAAGTCGAAAGTGGACATAAATATTCGATATTTCCGAGGATATTTTAAAACTTTTGGAAGAATATATTTTATTCACTAGTTCAGTGTTCAGTGACGATTCTTTCATATTTTGTGAGTAAAAATATGGCTAGCGAAGGTTTTGTAAAAGCACAAACTGATAACTTGCCCAAAGTAGACTCATTTATGCTGCTTGAATTTATGAAGTCAAACAGCTGCTTTAATGCAGAGGAAATAAGAGGAGTTGAAGCATTATCGTAAGTACGATTTAAACTATGTTTTATTTATATAATATATACCAACCATATTTCGATGTGTGGTCGTACGAAAATGATGTTTGTATGGTTGATTCCTAGACATATAGGTACATAACCTCAAACTATTCAAGAATAAAAATTACCAGCATAGAAATAGGTACTACATTAAAATGGTCTTCACAAACAAAAGTAATGCCCTTCTCTTAAGTGTATTTTTGCTTGCGCCACCAGGTAAAGTAACAAATATTTTGACTGGAGTTTTAATAGACGTTGATTTACACACTGGAACAATGCAATAATTGGAATACAAAGTTTTTTTTCGGCTTTATCCATTTTTAAAGCTTTCAGAAACAAATTAGGTCACAAGAACTCAGAGCGTGATACACGAATAAGAACGTAAACAAATGACGTCACACCATGGGGTAGCCATCTCTATGACGTAAAGCGCGTTTTGGCGGACTTTCAAATTTTATGATTTTTAAAGTCGTTTTAAAAGAAAAGTTTATATTTTTTTGAAAAAATAGGCATGCAAGGTGTTAGGAGACCTGATAAAGCGTCAATTCCCACCAATAGCAAAATTTATGCTTGTACCCTATTGTAATAACTCAGTTGATGAGAAACTGCTATAATTATACATGGTTTTCTTAAAATTGTGGTTTACTTCACCTAAACCTGGAGCTTCGCCTAGAACCTGAACGACCATGGTTTGCCCCTCCTAGTGTTGATCCTGGGTACGCCCTTGACCGCTTGACCCCTTGACCTTGTTCCATGGGTTTATTGTATTGAACCAAACGTCACTCAATGTATTATTATTACATTCTCGAACATAGTCCAAAAATGTATAGTATTTTGCATAAAGAATGACATTTTTCAATAAAACTACAAATCAAAATATTCCTCCTCCTTATAAAAACATATTTTTGTTCTATTTCTTATATACGTAGGTAGAAAATAAATTTTCAAAAAAGAAAACACTTCTATTCTGAAACCCACAGTTACGATGTTGGTCTTGCCCTGTTCATCAAGTTTTTCTAGAAAATCGCAAAACATTTTAGAACTGATTAAACAGAAACGCAACTCTTTAATGGCTGCTTTGAGTTCCCGGCCAGAGCACTATTCCAAATACTTAAAACACCCTCGGTATCCCGGTTACAAAATGTGTAAAGTCCAAGAACTTTTATTTACAACCTACTCAGTAATAATAAATTCTTGATTGTGTGTATAAACCACTCTTTGAAATACTGAAACATTCTGTACTTTAAAAAAAATCAACAGTGGTTTAAACAT
>CAJUYH010002323.1:40832-71608 GCA_910591685.1 Galerucella tenella | reverse complement strand
ACAAAAATGATAATAGGGCCAAATCGTTGATTGTACAGTGTACCTCTGACATACACATTGAGAGCTTAAGAGATCAGAAAACCGCCTATGACATGTGGCGAGTGCTTGAGGACAAATTTGAAAAGAAAGGGCTGCCTGGACAATTGTACCTAAGGAAAAAGATGCTATCTATCTATGAGGTTGGAAGAAGGTGAATCACTAAAAACATTTATTGTAAAATTCGAAGAAAGGTACAAACTAGGAAAGAACAAATGGTTTATCCAAAAATTGAGGTTCTAGATTATAGATTTAATTTTACAATTGTACACTTTTTATTTTGAGAATAAAATGTGGATACATTAAAAAAAATTGTTAGATGATTTTGAGATTGTAAATGATAGGGTAACCTTTTATGAGGACAATCGGGGATGTATCGCAATAGTTGAAAACCCTGCAAATAATAAGCGAGTGAAGCATATAGATTTAAAGTATCATTTCATACATGAGCTTCTAAAACAAAATATAATTGCATTAAATTATGTTGATACTCGAAGACAAGAGGCTGATATCCTCACAAAGGGTCTGTCCCAACAAAAATTCTCAACTCATATGTTAAACATGGGATTATTAGATTTAAGAGAGTTTGTAGCGAGGAGAGGTGTTAATATACAACGCTAAAAACTCTCTTTATCATATTGGTTGGTAGTAGTGTTTTGTGTTTATGGATCTATGAGTAACAGTTGATAAGCACAGCACACAGGAAAGTGCAATGAACAAATAAGTAATATTAAAAAACTTTTGAAAAGCAAATCACTCTCAAGACAAACCAAAATCAATATTTATAAAGTGCTAATAAGACCCGTCATGTTGTATGCTGCTGAAACAATGACACTGACTAAAAAGGAAGAAGAAGACTTGAGAATAATAGAAATAAAGATAATGAGAACAATATTGGGACCAATCAAATTGAGAGATAACGAGTACCAGACAAAGAATGAACTATGAAATTGAGCAAGAGCTGGAAGGAGAGGACATAGTAAGGAAAATAAAAAGACAAAGAATGAAATGGCTGGGACACATATATAGAGCAAAATAACAAGAAATAACACCACCTACCGGGACCTATTTCGAGCCTGTAACATTCAGGAATTCAACCAAACATACAAAGTTTCATAAACATTGTTCCAGCCGTTTAGGAGGAGTTGAATTACACCGGAAAAAGAATTGTATAATATATTAAGATTAGCTCCAAGCGTCTCCAAGTCAAATTTCACAACGAATATCTACACCTAAAATTATTATAACAAATCTATGACGTTAATAAATAATTATCTCACTTATACTCGTAATGAATTGACATCCAACCACGCATATAAATTTGTTTTAACACAATATTTTAAACGACTGCATTATTTCGTGACACTTGATTGAACACTATGATTTTTTTTACCATCACCATCAGCTATTAATACTTTCACGACTATCCATCAATCAATCTATTGAATATTGAAAAAAATATATATATGTTGGCTATGTGTACGACTCCGAAAGATAAGTTAGATATATATTAATTATTATTATTTCCATTGTTATTACTTAATAATAGAATAAAGGAGTGTTATAAATTGTAGAAAGTCAGTGCGCAAAACGTTTTGGTTTATCCTTAACGCACACTTCTGAATTTGACAACAATTTTGAAGTTAAATTGCCATTGAATGTTATATGTACACAGAGAGCTATTACGTCATTGCCTAAAGACACAACAAATACGGCAATCATGCGACACTAACGTATGTCTCTCTTGCGTCTTCTCGATGTAATTAAATGAACTGATGTACACAGAGGTGACGTGGCGCGACTGCCACTCCGCCCTTGCCACGTCAAAAGTTTCTCGTGGCGTGCAGAAAAAGATATGTAAGATTATTGAATTAAATATTGTTATTGTTATCTTTTGGGAAACTGAACAACGACATTTTCTTATATATATCTAAATCAACGGTCAAAAATAATTCAATATCTCAAACGTGTCCCTTGCCCGCCTTACTTTTTATCTGCATATACTGGCATAAAAGCAAAAACGTTGCAAGGCCCCTTGAACTTATATCGAAGCCTGAATTCAGGATCTAATGTTGGTATTCTGAGAATTTACCTATGAGCTACAGAATCTGTAACTAGAACCTTTACAGATTTGTGAAATTTGCTATTCTGGAACCAAATATGTAAGAGTCATAGTAGCAAATCTTTACCTTATGGGTTCCAACTTCACTTTTGTTTATATTGTCAAAATTCTAACCTCATAACCAATAAAAGTATTCAACAGCTGTGTGTGTACCGACCTGGTAAACCTTAACAGTAATAGATATTTTTACAATTTGTAATAAAAGAATGGCGTTAGTAAACTACTTAAATATTATATTTAACATGTTATTTATTTATTTAAATAGACGTATTTTGTGGAACACAAGGTATAAAAAGAAAAAGGACCAAAAATATGCCTCCAGAGCAATTGAAGTTATACTTACAATTCATGGGAAATTATTATAGTCTAAGAGCTGGCTACAGAAAAAACAATGTATAAGGTACATGATATTTGACTAGCTGGATAAGTTCGATTGAAGTTCTCAAACACTAAGCACCCAGTCTGTCTGTCTGCCTGGTTAGGAAGATTAAGTACGTAATAGCCGATCAAAATCGATAATTTTTGAAGGAAAAAAAATGCTAAGACTCACGGATAAAAGTTGTGTCAATATGTAGGATTTGTTGTTAGGAAATGTGCAAATTATTGGCAGACATTTTCATGGAAGTAAAATGGTCGGCAGACGGCAACAAAGTGGTGTTTTTTTTGTGAAAAAAAATGATAAGCCTCATGATTAAAAGTTACGCCAAATAATTATTTAATATTAATTAAAACTGAATCCAAAATGGCAGACAAAAAAACGAATGATAACACCGAGGCAGACGCCGATGAACATCGTGGTCCCGAGCGCGCTTCACGCTTAAGACGCCGCGCTTCACCCGCTGTTTGAGGTTTTATAAATTATACAATTTTCAATGAAAACAATTTAGAGAGGGATCATTTTCTAGCTAAAAGCATGCTCTTTCTAATGGTGTAAATTAAGACATTAAAAACCATAAACAATTTAAGTACAAAATATACTCTTTAAATCTAAATTAGTCAAATTTAACTGATTCTCTATTGCTGACTTTTAGCTTTGAAAATTAGTGAATATTCACTAATTTAATAGTTAAATAATAAAAAAACAAAAACTAATAGTCAAAATTATATGACTATTTGAAAAAGTGAAATTTCTACTTAAGAATAGTTAAATTTATCCTGGAAAATAGTGGAATATTCACTTTTTAATGGTTGAATGATATTAAATTATGGTAAAACTTATGATTTAACTGAATTGCAGTTGAATAATTTACTAATTTTTTTTCGAATATCGTACATATACAACGCAGGTATGAAAAACGTTCCAAATATATACTTGAGTACGAGTTTGAGATTCATTTATAAATACGGGCATTGAGACGCAACGTAATGTATTGTAACTTGTTTTTATCTCAAAAAGAAACGCAAACTTTGTCGATCCTTTTTATATTGATTCAACGTAAATTATTAGGTAGTGAACTATACAGGGTGTTAAAACTATCTGTATATGGCAAAATACTTATAGTAATATCATGAAAATTCCTACGTTTCGGTTTTCGAATGCGATCTTTTTAACTAAAATATTTTCAATGATGGCAGACTTCCGATTCTACCGGAAGTCGACTGTAACTTTGTTATTTTAAACGGAACACCCTGTATATTAATACATTTTTAAAATCTACGCAAAATTTCAGTATACTTTTACCTAAATTTTTTTTTTCGAAAAATGCATATTTTTGAGTTATTAATTTTTTTGTAAGAAATTTGACGGTTGCAGACCCTCACAAATTATTTTGTTCAGTGAATACCCTTGAAGATATGAAAATGGTTTCTGTTCGGTTGCTTTGAGCAAGGCCAGAACTATTTGAATCTATGTTGAAAAATTTTCCATTTTATACATTGTGTGTATAGAAAGTTGACAAAGTTTAACTTCATAAATATCAAATTTTTTTTTAAATAGAACCACCTGGTTTTTTCTATTTTAATGCATTCAGGGGTGAAAAATAAGGCAAATTCATGTATACTTTCCTATACCAAAACCTTACCGTTATCCAGGGTTATGCAGGGTATCTCGTAAACTAGAGGAGATAGAAGAAAAGCTAATAAAATAAATATTTTAATTATCTACATGTCTGAGCATTTCGTATGATTATTATATTTTATACTCAAATTGTTCATGGTTATTAATTATTAATTATAACAACAAATCCTACATATTGACACAACTTTTATCCGTGAGTCTTATCATTTTTTTTCTGTCAAAAATTATCGATTTTGATCGGCTATTACGTACTTAATCTTCCTATATAACCACGCAGACAGACTGGGTGCTTAGTGTTTGAGAACTTTAATCGAACTTATCCAGCTAGTCAAATATCATGTACCTTATACATTGTTTTTTCTGTAGCCAGCTCTCCGTCTATTACATTTTTGACAGTAATAGTATAAACCCTACTTTAGATCCCAATTATTTAATAAAAAAGTGAGAAGAGCTAGTGGCGTAATTGAAGGCGCAATTATTTAAATGCATTGTAAAAAGACTGTGAATTAATTATTATTACTTCCACTACAAAGGCAATTCCTAAATTATTTTCTATAATATGAGGTCTAAAATTATGAATTAAGAATTGAAAACAATTTTTGTCCAACCGAAACATTTGTCTAAAATGCCTGCTTGGCATATCAAACGGATTCAATTGATCCCTTAAATGTCTTCGTAAGATTCTCATATGATTCCTGGAAATATGGAAAGTGTACCTATTTTATAATAACGCCATAAAAATATGTACAAACCGATTTTCATCCTCTTCCAACAGAATACCGGCGAAAATATTTAATTGTCCGTTTATATTAATGTCATGATGTAAACTTAAAAACTCAATAATCACTTAAATAGCGGAAAACTAAAAACTCTACAACTTTTTAACTAATAATACACGAAAGATGATAATAATTATACAACGCTCTGTACCACACCATGTACTGCTTGCAGTGACATAATGTCCAGCCCATAAATTATTTACGTATCTGTAAGGAATCTGTAAGTAACAGGTAAGGTTAGAATCGCATTTTCTGTAACTCTTACAGATTTCGGCTTATTGATCTTACAGATGTTCTCAGAATTCCACCATAAAGTAAATCAGAAAGTATATGTCATATGAAGCCAGTGGCGGCTTGTTGAGTCTGGCAATAGGTGCGCAGACCAAATTGAAGGCCAGAGATTACACATTTCCTTATTACCCTGCTTTCCCGCAACCCGTACTTCCTCAATTCAAATGAAAACGCCAGCCAGATTCAAAGTCATATTCAGTGAGATATTGAGTTCAGGCGTATAGGGTTTCTGATAAAATCCATCCTAATAATAATAAATAATTGAATGTATTCGTTATATTTGCGAAATTTTTGTTTAATGCTCAAAAATGTTTCTTTCAAACAGCGTATTTAAAAGAGCTTACATGTTACATCAATTTCCAAACCTTCTGAAGTGGCAAGGAAAACAAGAACAAAACAATAGTCAAAATAGTAGTTTGTACAACTAGTGCGCAGAGCGTCCCTTTTCCTACGAGTGCAAATCTAGCGAGTGGGAAAAGTGATTTGCGTAGAAGTTGTACACACTATTTTTTCTACAATCACATTTATTAATGGAAGAAATACAGTAATTCATATAGTTATTTTATTTAAACTTTGAACAGAAAGAACTTACAATATGAAAATAAATAGAAAAATCAGTTGAATGTATAATTAATTGTGAAATTTGAACAATTTTGTATTATTATTATAAGTATTATTAGTATTTTGATCTTGAATAATAATTCCTAAAATAATGCTTAGTAGGTTAATGTTTTTATAATTGACTAATTAATATAAATAATGAAATAAAAAGTTTACTTACTTTTGGTTTCAATGTAAAAATTGTACACCAACGAGAAATTCACTATTAGGTTGGATCGTCGAAAAAAGTTGACATGTCATAGGTAGCTTTGTTTGACATTTCGATGCGAAAAAGTGCCATAGCGTGTACTTAATTCAAAATAAACTTTCGGAATTGCTTTGCAATTGTTCTAAAATAGCGGCGCTTCTATTTTATCGGCATTTCCTAGTTGGTTATTGCTTTGTTCATATGTAAACAATCTGAATTTTCGTTTCGAGCGGAAATGGCAACAGGGGCTTGTCCTTTCGGTTACCTCGAATCATTGTAGGTATCGAATCATCAGTGAACAAAGCACATTAGGTTATTTCCCGCTTTTGTCCCATTAGACATATTAGTTACGCTTGTTTTTGTACTATCGGTCGGTATGGGCACGCCCACGCGTTATTATGCTCATTCCCCCGTTACCAAGATGGCGGAGACTTCTCGCACTTTGGGCACCGAACATTAACAAAGACTAGTCTAGTTTATGAACGGTGCTTTGGGGACATTTCACATGTAATAATTACGAGTTTTAGACTTCATGTTTAATACTCACAGGGAGAAAAAATAAATTTCATAAAAAAATATAGAAGAGCAAGTTTGGCTTTTGATTTTTTCCTTTTCGAATTCTTCCACCCTAACGAGCCACCACTGTATTCAGCATGAATCAATGTAATAAATGGCTCACTCATCGAGCTCCCCTAAGCGACATATATAGCAATTAGTGGAAAGTAGACATAGGTACCATCTTTGTATCTGTATCCGTAGAGTAGGAAGGGGGGGTGTGAGCTCACAGAACTTAGGCCACATGTGACTCATTGTACATCCTCCCGAGGAGTTGTCTTCCTAGGTCATCGTCCATCCTGTCCTTCCCAGGAAGGTGGACAGATCACTAGGAGACATCTCCTTTATATCGGCAGGTGTAGGCCAAGACTCACCGAACACACACTCTCTTCATCTTCCTACTTACACATCCTGCATAGAGGTGTGTCCACTAGCCCCATAGTATGGAGGTGTTTCCTTAGTTGACAGTGGCCAGTCAGAAATTCTACTGTTCAACGTAGGTTTTTCCTGGTCATCGCCAAATATTTCTTCGGCTCTCAGGGTCGCCAAGGGTGATCCTGGCAAGACTGCATCCTTTGACTCCATCTCATATTTTAAGGGATTGAGTATGGGTGTAACGTTTTGCTAGCTCCGCAATTGTCGAAGTCGTCAGGCCGTAGGTGTCACTGGGTCCTAAAATTTTTAGTCCAGCCGCTTCCTTGGCTAAAGAATAGCAATGCGATTACATTTTACCCACCTCAGGATAAGATTGTTATCTGCCGAGGCTTTAGTAGACATACCAGCAAAGCAATTTTAATTGTTGTAAAAAGTAGGTATTTAAACAGACAACTCAATTTGGCAAAATTTTAAGTTAACAAGTTCTTACATTCAGACGTCGATATTTTCTAGTTGTCGAATATTTGTGTGTCAAAGGTTTAATTATCCATTAAAAATTACAAGAAACATAAAGAAGATATTCTGGGGTTCAAAGAAACATACATGTATCAACTGTAAACTCTTTATAATAAAATATTGTTCGACCGTGGTGAACTGTTAAAATTTCCATTTAACGCCGAAAGAAATGTATATAAAATGAACAAACGTTCTACAGGAAATGACCCGATTTAACGATGTTACAAAAAGATATCCAAATAATATAATACAGACAATTAAACACCCCACTTCTTACCAACAGATATCTGATCAAATATTTTGATAGGGACTACTTGAGAATGCTAATAGAAACAATTGGAGCGTCTTCCGACATCGGTTAGGTTAGCGATAACATCGATATTTAAGGGGAGAATCTGTTTTTTCATATATCTAATTAAAAGCGTTTTATTATGTTAATATAAGAATTCGAAACAAATTAACGCAAAGAAAAAATTTGTTAATTTTAATTTTTCTTGATTGTCTTGAGTATACAGGGTGTCCAGAAACTCTCCTGCCAAACGGAAACTACAGTTACTGGCGGATTCAATTTAGCTCAAATTACCCGATAACATCGATATTTAGGGGGGGGAATCTGTTTTTTTCTATATCTAATTAAAAGGGAAATTTGTTTATTTCGATTTTTGTTGATTGTCCTGAGTAGGTATATAGCTCTTAGTTTACAACTATTATATAAAATTATAGCGATAAGGTGTTGTGTTCGTTCAGCAGTACTCAATAGAGTGGTCCTTAATAGGAGTGTTCAAGAATTCCCGCAACTGCGCCCCTCCCCCAGATACGTTAAAAATAAATAAATAAAAATGTGCTCAAAACTCCAGCGTAGTGCCTATAAACTCGTTTGAATAACATGGAATTTCCAAGATACTCCAGACATCATTTTCTGGATCTGCTCCTAAGCATTGAAAAGAAAAATTTCTTGTAAATCTATTCCTAATTGGTATATCTGCGAGTAAATTTTTTTACAAGGCGCTATCACAGCCCTTACAGCGGCCATCCTCCTTATATTATACACGATGGCAAATTGATCAACTTCAGCTATTTTTATAGGCATAGACATTGTCGCCTATATTGTTAAGTTCAGTTTTCAAAACTACTTGGTTAATATTACTAATTTCGTAAAAACAGGGGTATATGATGTTAGGTACAGTCACTAAAGATTCATAATTAAATTGAAATATGGGGTACTTATTTTGCTCTACGATCAGATTTTCTTTACTGTTGGTATTAAGAAAAGCGTCTGCTAAAGGAGGACTGGTTTTATTCTCCAGTATGGCATAGTGAGATTGTCAGTGTTTATTGTTGAAATTCTTTGGACGATATACGTGTTAAATGTTCGATATTTAATAAGAAGCTTTTCGGCTAGGTATTGCCTTCTAATATGCAATATGCAATTTATGAATTGTTAATGTTAATTTAACAGCTTATATTCCGGTCAATCTAGACATTTGAAGGTACATAACTTCCCAGCAAGCTGAAAGTGCGTGTAATTGTTTAAAACATACCAAAAAATAACACCTGAAAGTTCCTCATCATTCCGGTGCTTGGAAAAAAATGTATTCGAGGTCAAAGGTAAAAAATTTCGAAAAAAATTGGTTCTTCGCGATTTTCAGCAGAACGGTGACTTTTATCATAAACTTGTTCCAAACAAAAATTGTGGAACGTGAATTCTCTATAAAAAATGCACCAATACTTTTTTTTCTTAGAGCCACCGTTTCTGAGATATAACGAGTCAAATAATTGTAAAATTTGTAAACCAGAGAAAATGTACTGATATCTGTGACAAAAAAGAATAGAGGCGACAGTAAACTTTTCTCCATAGTTATCGAGGTTTCATTGTGTTTTCCAATTATTATCATCCACCACCTCAATGACAGCCACGAATTGCACAAAAAAATATGTAAATAATCAAAAAGCTTACAACAAAGAAAAATTCCTTGGTAAACAATAAATTCACATGTCATTGACAGATAACGGGCTTGAAATGGCGACTGTCAGACATGCGCACTCAGAAAATGAATTGTAAAATAGCACAAGCTTCGTTTCTTCTTGGGATGGTGTATTCTGTGATATATCGAAAACTGACTCTGTACTTGTCAGTTAGACGACGGAGTAAACGCTTCTCGTGGTGCGTTTGTGATTTATTTTTAATAGTGGGAAAAATTGTATATACACCATGGCGTTGAAGACATTTATAAACCTCGCACCTCATTCCGCTCGGTCAACCTTGGTGTATAATATACTTTTTTTGGTGCATAGGTATCTTTCACCCTTCAATTTTATAGAAAAATAGTCAAGAACTATTTTTCCTCCTCAAAAGATGTACAAAACTAGTCGTTCCGACGGTTGCGGAATTGCATATTCCTGAAAAATGATAACAATGACACATAGCTTATCACAGTGAAATCTACCAACAAAACAAACCGCATAAGTAAGGGTGATGCGCAATGTCGTACAGGGCTAGAATCGATTAATATTGGAAATACTGGTTTTTTGCTCGTAAATTCAGACCTAATCGATATTTGTTGACGTGTGAAGCCTAGTTACCACTATGCAAATAATTGTTACAGTCACGTAAATTTAACATCACATTGTGCTAATGTTCTTCCCTTTTTTCCTCTTGTTTTCATCACATGAACATCTTCACAATCGCTTATGCCCAGCTTAGGGCTGTTCACTTTTGTGATGTTACAGCTGAACTTCTCAGCGATGTTAAAGCGCTGCCTTTTTACATTACTGTGATGTTACTAGAACTTCCTCAAAAGGAAGTCTTTATAATGAACTAAAAGCAACATTTCAGTTACATTCAGAAATGCCTTTTAACATCTAGTCCATGTTGATGCAATGTCTATAAAACAACATCTCACCAATGAACTGAATGCAACATTTCAAAAACGATACAGTATATTCTTTTAGATGCTGTATGGATGTTACTTAGACCTCTAAATAATATACTTAAAACATTCTAGATTACACCGTATATATGTTTCAGCAAATACACGGTGAGCAACTAAAAACGCCGGCTGCCGACCATATCTCAAAAAAAGAGTCATGATTCAAATTAAAAAAAAATACCTCAAGGAAAATGAACCTGAAAAATATTTTTGTGGTACTGAAATATTCGCTTGGGGATGGAAAGAACACTTAAAAACATATGAAATAATTATCACCAAGAAAGAAGAACTGAAGGTAGGTATCCTATACATCATAAAGATTTCAAAAGCTGCATTTTTAGGTCCACCTTTTGGTATATGTCTTTTTTGGAGATAATCACAGTATTATGATTTCGAGTGCTCATTCCACCCCTAGTGGATATTTTTGAACCTCATAAATATTTTCTAGCGATTTTCCTTTCCAAAAGGTAATTTTTTTTGTACCAATATTCTTTACTGAGATGTGGCCTACAGCCGTTCTTAGTTGTTCACCCTGTATATTTAAAATAAAAATGCAATAAAAGATTTAAATAGTTTATTAACTAAGTAGGTATTATTGAATAGAACACTGAAAGAAAAAACAAATCCAACCTTAAAATAAATATATTGTCCAGAAAAAGAAAAATAATTCCAACCTAAAAACAAATATCCTGCACGAGAATCCAACCTAAAAGAATATAATAGTGTAAGCATATTACATAACAAGTGTGGAAAGTGATATATGACACATATATGACACAAAAATTGAATTTGTGTAGCTGTATATTATATCAAGCTGTAGTTGCTATACCGTAACACGATTTAAAACTGTATTGATGAAGATTACTGATACCTTTATAGCTAATTTACAGAATTAGAATAATTTTTTAATATTGAAACTATAAAAAATTCAAACTATCAAAACTTTACGAAACGTTACGGTATATATCAACTACTATTAAAATATAACCTAACTAAATTATTCTAGAAGTTGAAAAAACCTCTTATTTTGTAAACTATTGTATAATGTTAAGGTACAGTCCCTCCACCCGGAATTTCAATATTTATGATTTTGGAATAAGTACTCACCGATAACTGTTGTTCGTCCATTATAATAATATAATTAAGAAAATGCTTTCAATGAAATGAAACCACGCTGCCACCACTTACAACCACTTGCGTCTAGCCGGAAGGTGTAGGTTAGACTGTTTTGTGGTAATGTTTGCCCGCAGGCACGCATGCGTATTACATCTCGAGTTTATCTTGAGGTGCGCATGCGTATATGCAGTTTTCTGTTTCTTATTTTCTGATACATCCATGAAGACTTTATCTCCCAATTATATATTGTTATTGTGATGTTTAATATAACGAAGATATAAAATATTACTGGGAGTTTTATAAACTAACATCGTATAAACATAGTTGCAGGAAGTTACTAAAGAGAAGCTCGAAAGATGTAAAAATAACTACAAAATATGATCATCACAGAAACATTATACTTTGTAATATTGCAGTAATGTTCTGTATTTAACATTAGTGAGACCTGTACAAATTAACATCGTATGGATGTTTCCAAAAAGAAGTTGCTGAAAAGAAGTTCATAGGATGTGTATATAACTGGGAATTCAAGTAGTATTGTGTACATCTAAAATATGTTTTAATTACATAACATGGATGTTAATGAAGTTGGTTATAAAATTCAAACATTTAGGAGATATCTTTTTAACGTTTTAAATAAACATCACGAAAAGTCTCTAAAAAGAACATCACAAAATAGACTTGTTATGTTTCTTGTTCAGTGGGTTTTGTAGATCTTTAATTTGAGGGGGAAAAAAAAGTTCTCGACGTCTTTTTAAAGTTAAAGGGTATGCACGAAAAACGTTATTTTCACAGATATCGCACCGTTCTTACCTCGTTAAACAATTTTACGCAACGACTTTAGAGTTCGGGGTGGGTGCATCTTATTCTACATTAATTTTGCCCCATTCTCAAGCAAAATGGGCCACTATAGTTCATTTTAAAACCAGGAGGAGTAATTTGGAAAGCCTCACGCACACCACTTGTTAAAGTTAATTTAACAGCTTATAATCCGGTCAATCTAGACATTTGAAGGTACATAAACTCCCAGCAAGCTGAAAGTGCGTGTAATTGTTTAAAACATACCAAAAAATAACACCTGAAAGTTCCTCATCATTCCGGTGCTTGGAAAAAAATGTATTCGAGGTCAAAGGTCAAAAATTTCGAAAGAAATTGGTTCTTCGCGATTATCAGCAGAACGGTGACTTTTATCATAAACTTGTTTCAAACAAAAATTGTAGAACATGAAATTTTCTATAAAAATGTATGAATACTTTTTTTCTTAGAGCCACCGTTTCTGAGATATAACGAGTCAAATAATTGTAAAATTTGTAAACCAGAGAAAATGTAGGTACTGATATGTGTGACAAAAAGGAATAGAGGCGACAGTAAACTTTTCTCCATAGTTATCGAAGTTTCATTGTGTTTTCCAATTATTATCATCCATCACCGCAATGACAGCCACGAACTGCACAAAAAAATATGTAAATAATCAAAATGCTTACAACAAAGAAAATTCTTTGGTAAACAATAAAATCACATGTCATTGACAGATAACGGGCTTGAAATGGCGGCTGTCAGACATGCGCACTCAGAAAATGAATTATAAAATAGCAAAAGCTTTGTTTCTTCTTGGGATGGTGTATTCTGTGATATATCGAAAACTGACAGTGTACTTGTCGCAGTCAGACGACGGAGTAAACGCTTCTCGTGGTGCGTTTGTGATTTATTTTTAATTTTTGTCTTGAATTTGGCTAGTAGTGGGAACATTGTATATGCACCATGGCGTTGAAGACATTTATAAACCTCGCACCTCATTCCGCTCGGTCAACCTTGGTGTATAATATACTTTTTTTGGTGCATAGGTATCTTTCACCCTTCAATTTTGTAGAAAAATAGTCAAGAACTATTTTTCATCCTCGAAAGATGTACAAAATTAGACGTTCCGACGGTTGCGGAATTGCATAGGTATTCCTGAAAAATGATAACAATGACACATAACTTATCACAGTGAAATCTACCAACAAAACAAACCGCATAAGTAAGAGTGATGCGCAATGTCGTACAGGGCTAGAATGGATTAATATTGGAAATACTATTAAATACGATTATCATGCGATACGATATTGAATGAAAAATCGATGGTTTTTGTTGTCAAGTGAACTAAAAATGTCCCTTTTTTTTGTACATTTTTGGTGATGTAAAATGATATTCCAATTTAATGAAATAAACACGCTAGAACTTAATCAATATTTTGTTATATTTATGATATAGGTACATGTTACTTCTTTTTCAAAAGATTTAAAAAATTATGTAAAAGTATTTCATATAACAACACGAACGTATTTTAGTTTTCTGGAGGGTGAATTCTTAAGAGTTAAGAAAAAAACAAACGAGGTTCCAAGATGTCGATATCGTGATAGAAAGTAGTAACAAAACAACCAAAGTGTCGGACGTAATACGGTGTATATAATTATTAGGCCTTTGGGAGTTCAGCGCCGGTAACTAATATCAATTTAGTGTACCTTTGGTGCAATATTTATTGTTTAAAATATCACGTCAGATCAGTGGTGTACGGAAATTTCTTTGATATTACCACTAATACTAATATTTTCTAAATTTGCTGAGCTCACTATACAAAGGTTTTCCTTACTTCAGTAAACTGTTAACCTTATGTATATTACTATACTTAAGAAGAGCCGGCAACATGCAATCACGGGTGCTAAAGCAAAAGAAGAACCAAAGTTAGGCAATTACAATAGTTTGCATTAACTCTCGGCATTGAAAAATTGATTGGGCATGTTCTGACCAATTTGACTTTATATTATTAATTAACTGAGCCAGTTCGCAAGGCTTTGTTATCTGATGGAAATTAAAAAAAGAAATCATTTTGAAAGGAAAAAATTTAAGGATGCCACTAATTTCATTTGATCAATTATGAGGGTCGGCTTACCTTCAACTGCTGTTATATGCAAAAAAAGTACTGAGAATAAAACTGAAAATATGTTAATAAAAGTTAAGGTAAGTATAGTTTCTGTGCTGTACTTGCGAAGTGGAGAAATATTGAATATAATGAATATTGATTTGAATTCTCACAAGTATGTAACAAAAAGAGATTAGTAATCAGAAATACAAAATAGTATATTACGTAACGTGTGTGGTAAGAAGCATTTTACGTACGATTGGAAAAGTTACGTACGATGCCGCGTAGCTGCGAGTGCGTAATTCCGTGAGTGCGTGAAATGCTTTACAATACGAGTTACGTACTATACTTTACCTACGACCTACTTGTACTTGTATTTTTCATAAGAAGCACAAGAAATAACAGTTACATAATTAGAGGTGCTTGTTAAACTCCATCTCTATTACTCTATTACCAATGAAAGAAGCACATTAAAGAACGAACGTTTAATCATTATTAATATATTGTTGGTCCATTTTTCAATAATTATTATAATCAATACATATACTTAGCCCTTTTCATAGTTAAACGTGGCCATATCGAATGTTTTCAAATAGTGAATTTTGAATAAAATGGTGACGTCTATTGACAGTTGCTAAGATATTGCTAGGGAAGCCGTGCGATTTACTTTACAGCTGTGCGTTTTTTTCTCAGTGCGTAATATACGTCATTACATTGATACCGACTGTGTGTTATTGACTGATTACAGGGGGGGGGGGTCGTAGGTAAAGAATTTAATAGAGCCACTCAACAAAAACCTAACATTGAATTGAAGTAGACAAATTATTTGTGACGCCAATGATATTTTATTACCTGTAATACAATTATTATTATATGCGGTTATTTATTATTTGGAAGTCTATAATTTTGACACACTCGGAAATTGTTTAAATACCACGTTTTTGATAATGTATTATGGGAAAGTTAACTAAGCGACTGTAAACGTTTAATGATATACTTTTTATCTTTTTTTGTGGAGATAAATATATATAGCGACACTATAGAGTAAATTATAGCTAGATTCATCCGGATATATTATATTTAAGTTCTTTGTAATACTATTAGAAAGGACCACACTAATAGCAATGGGCGAAGTTTGTGAGATTGTTGTGCTTGATATAAATTATACCTTTACTTAGAAATTAAATCAATTTAAGTTTTTTGTTGTGATTGCAGGGAATTTCGGCTTAGTAGTTTAAGTGTTTTACAATTTTTGTAAAAACAGTTGTCTCAACAAAAATGCATTGCCGAGTTAGGTTCTATTTTCGGCAATGAAGCACCACGTCAGTTGACAATTTCTAGGTGGTATGGAGAATTTTATGTGGACGCATTAATTATAGCGGCAATCCAAGAGCAGGTCCACCGACTACTACAGTAACTCAGGAAAATGTTGATGCTGTACTTAAGCTGATTCAATAATATCAACACAAAAAAATGTACAAAAAGAATTAAGTATCTGTGGGCAATTGGAAGAACAGAAAGTACAAAAAGAATAAAAATTCACCACAGAGGCGAATCGAACCGCCACACTCCAGCTCTTCAATTTCTTCTTTAATTTTCAGACCCCTCCACCCCCTGCTGGTTATCTCCCAAACATTTGAAATATTTGAAAGTGGTATGAGAATGGAGTTCGACTTTTTTAAACATAAATATCAATTTTTTTATTAAACCAGAGCGAATTTGGGATAATCAAGAGGGCATTGGAGTTTATTTCCCAAGTCTGTTATTATTTTTCATGAACCATATTTGGTAAAAAAGTTAGCTCGGGTTGGATAGTTTTGTATAGGAATCCCTATGTCACATTTTATAAATAACACAGTGTATACAGTATTGTCATGTAATATACAACAAAAATATGATGTTTTCTCAATGTTGATTATTAGTGGTGGACAAAATCATAATGGGGAATCAATTATTGTTGTTGTTTCTCACAAGGTTATGTTGATTTGAAAATTCAACTTTCGGATGATTTGAGTAGTTCGCCATTTATGCTGTGACTGAAAGAGAAGCTAGCTACACAAGGATTGACGTCTGTCGTCTTCTTCCCTTAAGTCTAGATTAAATATAGGTAATGCTTATGTTGTATTGTGTGAATGACGTGGTAGTTGTTTAGATTCACTTACAGTTCTTCAATCCTAAATTGTTATTATTGACGAAAAGATATTTAAAATATCTTCCAATTGAAGTATTTTAGTCACCATTACAAATAAAGATAGCGACATGCATGTCTATTAGTAGAGATAGTATAATTTCCTCTAGTTTTCCTTTCATTATTGAGTTTCATTGCTTTCATAAGTTATTAGGGGGGGCTCACAATTTACGACCGCACTGTATACTATTTAATTAATTGAATAGAAACTTTTTTTACTTTTCACTAAAAAAAAAGAAGCCTTCATAAATAATCCAAATATATTGAATAGAACTTTATTAAAAGAAATATTCTTGAAGAACACGAAGTTGAAATTATCTTTGATAACTTTTTCCCCCTAATAATTACAACTATACTAAAAATGTAGGAAGCCTTGTAGATGGCTACTCTTCCACATAAATTACATAAACAGGAAAATACCTAATTTCCTTTCTACGGAAAATTATGTTTCTTTTGATATTATAACTTAAAATGTAATTGGTCCGGGTCACAAAATGGTGGTTATCAATATTAATATAAAGGAGGGTTGTAATCGAAAATCAATTTGAATAAGTAGGCAGGCAGTTAGTTATTCGGCTCGATGGGAGGGTGTACAGAGTGTAACCAATACAAAGCTCGATTCATTTTAAATAAATAGATTTCTTGTGAAATTGTTGAAGATTGTGGTTTATTCCTTGATGGTACTATAATTTATTATATTTAGGGCGAACTGCAACGTTTCTTCTTCTAAGTAATACTTTCATAAGTAACACTGAAGTATTTTTTCGTGAGTTACTGTTGATGTGAAGTCGGTTACAGAGCGGTTATACCCCCACCAAAGATATTTTAAAGTTATATATAGTTCATGATCTCTCGCGTAAATCAACCGGTTAACCGGATGGAATTAACTTAACAACAATAATAAATAAACATAACCTCAATAAAAAGTGACGAGTTACAAAGTTTCTTATGGTTTTATTGTTCCTATGGTTCGAAAAATGTTTTTTTAGTTTTAACTATAGGTTTGTTCCAACACACAAAATAACCGTTCTTAGAACGGTGACGCGCATGTGCAATAGCTAAAATGCGTTCCAAGCACGAGAGAACCGTTTAGCGAACGATAATTATTTTGTTCCAACCCGATTTGGTATCGTTATGGAACCGGTTCAAGAACGATGATTTCGATACTTGACTAAAAGCAAGTATCAAGGGAACTGAGTTGCGCAGTAAATATATATCCAATAAGTTAGGTTACAAAATATTCGAATTACATGGTAAATCTGTGTTTATGTTAGTTGGATAAATTTGTGTTTGTATTTGTTGACTTTTGTGGAGAGAACTTATTTAAATTTGTTTGATAACGTGATGGAGGACATTTTTGACTCTGATGAAACAAGTGGTAGTGATCTGGAACAGGACATTATGATAAATGAAGTAAGAAATAAAAATGAAAATTATTTAGGTAAGAAATTGAACTTTCATGTTACCTTGCTTGTGTCACAAAAGTTAAAATTAAAATTTATTTCAGAGGAGACAGTACATCAATATTCTCAAGAAGTGTTCTTTGAACATTTTAGATTATCCAGAAATACTGTTGAAAGTATTACTGAAAGGTATGAAACCAGCCCATATTATCACAGACAAATGGGTCAGTATGGAAATATTTCGGCTTTACATCAGGTTTGTACATCATATAGTTGATTGATACCCTTATACAGAGAATTAATTTTGTTTTGTAAGTAACATTTGTTCAATTTCAGGTGTTAATTTATTTGTGGTATATAGGGCATCAAACTGCAAGTTTTCGAGATGTAGGTGACCGCTTTGGTATAACAATTAGCTCGGTGAATAGAGTTATAAGACGCCTTACCTTATTTTTGAGCAATTTTTCGCCACAAATTATAAGATGGCCAAATGAAAACGAGAAACGTATTTCTGAAGCACATTTTAGAGATAATGGATTTCCCAATGTGATAGGTGCTATAGATGGATGCCACATTAAAATAGATAAGCCTGCAACTGATCCAGACTCATATATAAACCGGAAGGGATTTTATTCTCTACAGGTACCTTCATACAAATTTTATCAAAGTTTTTTCTGTATGGAGAAATAAACAATTTTAATGAGTGACTTGTTTTTCAGTTACAGGCTGTTTGTGATCACCAAAGAAAAATAATAGACATATTTATTGGGTATCCCGGATCTGTACACGATAGTCGGGTATTCAGGAATTCACCATTAAGTAGAAACGTAGAAGAAAAATGTGGCAGGTATTTTATATTAGGGGACAGTGGCTATCCATTGCAAAATAACCTATTGACACCATACAAAGATAGAGGAAACTTAACACGAAGGCAAACTAATTATAATGTCAAACTAGCAAAAAATAGATATGTTGTTGAACACTGTTTTGGTATTTTAAAACAGAAGTTTCGACAAATGTATCATGTGAAGTTAAGAAGTGTACGATTCATTGCACATTTCATAAGAGCAGCTTGTGTGTTACATAATATAGCAAGAGATGATGAGTTTATTGTACATGTTGATCCAGAGATGCCAAATATTAATGTTCAGGTAGATGAGGAAGATGTAGCAGAAGATGATGAATTTGAAGTTGATGTAGGTGTTGCTGTAATTCGAGATAGGGTGGCTAATTCATTACTAATGTAAATATGTTGTGTAAATAATATAATTTTGCATAAAAAAATAAAATATATTTCTGACACAAACTATAAAGTCATTTTTTTTAATAAATATTGCATTTCCTAAACAAAAATAAAACATATTCTTTAAACACAGTATTTTCTTGACAACTAACTGATAAGTGAGTAAACAAAACAAAAACAACAAATTCTATCACATCAAATATTAAAACATAAAGAAAAAACCTATTATATAAAAATATTTGTTAGTTATTAATAATGGTGCACTGGCATTTACATGTCCAATTTCTTAGGATTTCATTTCTTTCTGCATATAATTTAAGTTTTTCCTTTTCAATCTCTAGTTTTTTTTCATAATACATTTTCCTATCCAGTCTTAAATGTTCTATATTTGTTAATCTTCTAGTACTTCTGCGTTTAGGGTTTATAACTGATGTTGTTGGTTGTAAAAGTACTTTATCTGTTGTTTCACACAGTTCAATATTATTTTCTATTTTTCTTTTTTGACTACTATTTTCTTTTATCTCTTCTTCAGTATTGATTCCTTCATTTTCTTCTAATGAATAATCCACTGTATCACTAGATAATACAACTTCTGGATTAATATTCTTTTTTTTACCAAATATTTCTTCCATTTCAAGTTGATATTCAAAAAATTTGCGACCTCTACCTAAATGGAAAAGAAAATACATTTATATATATTTTTTAGTAATTATTTTCAATTTTATACATATTTGTATATCTGGAGATTATGAGAAATTACATGCTGCAACACTTTGTTGTTAACTTAAATGATTAATGTACAAAAAAAAACGAATGCTTACCAGTTTTATTCTGGTTGTCAACAAATTTTTTATAATTCCTTTCTAGGACTTTCCATCTATTGTGACAGTTGTTGGGAGTAACATTTATATTTAATTTATGTAGTTCATCTGCTATTCTCTGCCACATCATTTTGACATTTCTTATATCAAAAGTACCTACTCGTTTTCTACATTTAGCGTAACAATCAATTAATAATTTAGTGTTATTTACACTCCACTTGTACTCCGTAGTTGAATTTGCGACTGTATTGGTAGTGTCAGTGGTACTTGGGACCAACAGGTATTCTTGTAATTCTAAAATAATACTTCAGTTTATACATCAACCTTTTTAATTATTATATAAAATTTACCTCCTAATACACTATTCATAATTCAAACTTATATGTCTGTGGTTCAAACTGATACAGATATATTTATACCTTAGATTCCTTGTCTAAGATTTATACTAATAACAGAGACAACCAACACTAATAAACTTTTTTTTGCTAACTTGTAAACATAAAAGTATGGTTATGTTTAATACGTTCCGTCATTGATTCGATTCGAGTCGGTAACCAAACCGTTCCCAACGATTATACACTTTATTATCGTTGAACCGTTCCAACCTTCATTTATTTTGGAACCGTTATTAGAACGGTTAACACTTAGCGCCTGCGTAACAAATATTTATTAACGATTCCGAAACCGATTCTGGAACGATTACAATTTGTGTGTTGGAACAAACCTTATAATTGACGATTTTTTTGGTACTAGCCTTCTCGTAGTTACGTGATCACAAGTAACGTTGCATAGTTCAGTTAGGCTACGAGTTTGGATTGATTAAGCAAATATAATGGAACGGTGTTTTTTCAGCTTTTTGAATGTAAATAAACACTTTTTCGCAGTTACTAGTTCCGTGGATATTATACATAAAATAATTAATAATCTTTGATATTATACTGAAATTTCAATCAAATTTCCAATTTTCAAATGTCACTCCTGTCAATTAAATTTCTATAACCGCCAGTAACCATACTCCTAGGTGCGGGAACTGAAAGAGATCCCGTTTTATAACTTATTGCGTCACAAATTACGTCATTAACATACTCCCCTATTACCGTTCTATCGCAAAAATGCAGTGGGAACTGAATAACAGTTCCCTTTATATCAACGGGATCTCGCGAAAAAATACCATTGGTGTAATTCAACTGCACCGTGTCTTATATAGCTAATTCGACTAAAGGAGGATGTGGACAGGCGGACAGGGATTTTGATTTTGGTAAAAATTGAAATGTGACATATGTGACACTAAATTCTGGTAATGATAATGACAATTATATAAAAAATATAGACAATATAAAATATTATCAAGTAAATGAAGTCTCCCAAAGATTTATGCCCTGTGTGTTCATGGATAAAACCATCGATCTTTTAATAGTGGTGGTAAAAATCTGACTGTTTCTTTTCGTAATCGAAACTTTTGAAAAAATTTATATTTGGATAGGGTGTTATAAAAATCTTGTCTGGGATTTATATTCCTGGGAACACCAAATTCAATTAATTCCATCCTGTAAAGATCATCAAAAAGCTCTATATCCATTAATAATTCCATTTTGTTCGATTTTATATACCAACCTCTCTATATTTCGATAATTTTGTCTGCCAAGTGCCCAGACATAACCTCACTTTCACATAAGTAGGACTTAAGTAGAACCTACACTTCGACTTATGTTAAGAACGACTTACGACGCGGTGCAGTAAAACATATTTCCCAAGTACTACTTAAATGCTTAAGTAGCAGCGGTGCAGTTGGCCCTTAGTCTCTCATCTCACAAGTTTTTTGTACGAAGCTTTGTGACTATATATATAATTTTCGTATGCTATTTGGGTGTATTCGCATTTACTAATAATTTCTTTTGCAAACGACATTTGCAATTTTCTTGTCGGATTCAGAAGGTTTTGGTTTTAGAATTGTAGTTAAAATAGAGCCAGGACGATATATTTCGAGCAACTAATGGTACCTATTCACTAACAGGTCGCCTTGAGGTAGCTTGCCTTGAGGGCAATTTTCTCCATACACACGCCGGCCGACGACAGGTTGGGACCTGCAGTCCTACAAAACCTCACTGTGTGTGGCGATTCATCGTCAGTCTCGGCCCGAAGGCGTGATCTTTACCGCAGTTGAAAATTTGATCTGCAGATCAACATATTTTTGGGCTTGGTCATTTTACTAATAATTATAAACATGAGCGAAACTACGTGTAATCAGCCTGACTTTATAACAGGATTGATAGATATTTATAGAACTAATCCCTGCTTATGGCAAATAAAACTTCGTAGATGATTTCACAGGTTTCAGGTATGATAACTCCTAGTGCCTGAGGAGAAATAACCGTTGAAAATTTCAAATCCTCAAAACTTCGCCCTGTTGCCAGGAATCGCAACGTGGCAATTAACCTTTCTTCTGCACTGATTGCTTTTCTCATTTTGGTATTTTTCTTGGTAATGTAATGTTTTACGTGTTTTAATAGTTTTTTAAAACTCTTATCATACGAAGATAATTTTTTAAATCTTCTGTATTAGATTGTCGCAGTTTTTTAATAAGGCAAGTGAGACAATTTTTCTCTTTGCTGAAGCCAATCTTTTACCCAAAATCGTTTTCTCTGTCTAACTGGTCTTTCCATTAATAACAAAAGTATTAATAAAGCAGCCAATTTTCTGTGTTTCCTTAAGGAATTCATTTTCTCGGAGAGCACTTTCGACCTCTGGATCAACTACAACTAACAGTGTGTAGAGAAATTTGAGATCGCCTTCAGGCCACGACCTGTAGGGCCGATGCCTGAATATTTTACCTTAAAATCGGACTGAATAATGTGTGGCCTCAATCGGCCGTTACATGTGGATATGGACGTCAGTTCACGACCTGCAGGCGACCTGTTAGTGAATGGGGGCCTTAATCCGGTCAATCTCGAAAAATCATCACAAAAGACGTGATTAACTTATTTTAAATACATATACGGTAAACATAAGAATTTTACAAATGAATCGGCTTTGTATAATTTGAACAATGCCGAATAGAAGAAGAACGAAAGAAAAACCATGAACTGTACTTTAGTAATTAACATATACTTAGTAAATGCGGATACAGTATTTTAATTAAAACGTTTTTTTCACGATTCACATCTTTGAACAAAGAAAGATCGCATACAAAATGAACGCAAACCTCATTAAAAAGATGAGAATTTACGCATGCGCGCCCACTGACTAACGAGCAACGAGCAGTGGCCGGCAAATTGTTCTGTTTCCTTCCTGCCACGGTATCAAATCCATAGTTTGTGAAAATAAATGGGATACGACATTCACTACCAATCCATAACTATGATTTCTACTGCCAAAGGATATGTACCTCTGCTCCAATTTATACGAGGATTGCATAGAACAACATAGTTTGGTGTCTGTCAATAATTATCAAATGTCACGGTTCCGGTACTTTTTTATGTGAAATTATTTCATAATGTTTACTCTTCAAATTAACGATAGATGTCGTATATATCGTTACCAAATTGGGCCTTATACAGTTGTCAGAAGCAAACGTGAGCCCTGGTGGGCGTGTTCATGTCGCTGTAGTTGTATTTTTGTAGTAACAACTCGATATTTTGAATCGATAACCAAATATCGATAACATAAAATGTCAACTGTTAAGAGATATGTGAACAAAGTCAAGCTTGCTAAAAATGTAACTCTAAATATTAATAAAAAAATTTATATTGGACCAAAAATAAAACTACCGTTTGCCCTAAATGTCCATATTCTCAGATTACATGACTCTGTAGTAATGTCATGAAAAAGAAGGGAAAGCGACAAAATATGAACTGGTTATGTAGCCTATTCCTTCATCTATCTGCTTACACATCAGGATCTTTTGGAATAGAGCCGTCGAATGCCGTTTGTTAACTTCTTGTTTAATTCAAATCAATAGTTTGACCTATTTGATACAGCCCAGGCACTTGAACTGAATCTTTGTAACACTACCCATGTTATCTGCCTATCTCCATTCCAGAAGCTTCGCGTCTTCCATATGGGCCACAGTTTATCTGGAGGGATCTTCAGTATTGGCGCTCCTTAACTAACCAGTTCCCGACATCCACTCTTATGTAATCCTTTGTGTTTCCACACACGCTTCCGGACCTGTGAAGGCTCCTTCAGAGCCTTCTTTAGCTAGTTGGTCTGCCATTTCATACCCTGCAATTCCCTCATGTGCCGGCACCCATATTAGAGACATTTTGTTGTCTCTTGCCACCATGTTAAGGGATTCTTTACAGTTTTTTACAGTTTACCTAGTTGCAGAAATTTGATTTTGGTTCAGCTTCATGGCGAAAGGGAAAACGAGACTACTCAATCAGATTCACAATTCTCAGGTTCTAATCAGGATATTGGTATTAACTCTAAACAAAAAAAATATTCAGAAGAGAAGCAGCACAACTTAAAATTTACATCATTTTCTTACTCATTTTCAAAAATACATGAATCTAATATGGGTAATTGTTAGCTACTTTGATAACTCTACACCTATTGCGGTACAATTTTTTCCGATTCGACCTCAAATAGCAAAAATGCCGATATAACAAGATTTCGTATTTTAAAACCGCGTATCTCATACTTTCAAATTTCGGAGTAATGTCTCTATATTCCATTGTCAGTGGTGATGGATCCTGATTGGGTGTTCCAAGATGAAAAAAAAACGACGAAAGTTATCCATTCTAGAAGTGTTTCCAAAAGGATGTAGGAGGCATTTGTCTCAAAAGCGGTCATGTATCAATAATCCCTTCACAAGATCAAAGAACTGTTACTGCTAATTGATACAGAACCTCCAGCGACGAATGATCCTCTACCAAGACAAACTTTCCATAGAACACGAAAAACAGTTGAGTTTTTAAGCAAGAAAATATCGAATTGTTCGTTCATACAGTCCCCACCTTATTCCTAATGACTTTTTTTACTTTTCCAAGAGTTAATAATGAACTGCGTGGTCACAAGTTCCAGTCCCCAGCAGTCAGGGCCTTCAAAAACTCTATTTTGAATGTACCAGCATTGAAGTGGAATATCTAACTGCTTCTAGAATTGGTTCCAAAGGATGCGAAAATGCAGTTATCTTCTTGGAGAAAGCAATAATAATTTTTTTAAACCATCAAGAATAATTTTACTGACTGAAGTTTCTCTAACTATCGTTCCCTACCCGGTGTAGACAGGGTATATGAAAATTTCCATTTAATTTTGAAAATATTTCCTGTCTTAACCTTGTCTCAATTATTCCTACATACAATCTGCATAAGTAAAACCGCCATTTTGCGGTATTTCACTCTAAGATCTTAATCTTACACTTATATTTCTGATTCATTCTTAGACATTACCTACGATAACAAAGGACTATTCATCATAATAATGAAAGCTGCTTGCTACTTTCTTGGCTAGCCTAACAAGGAGTGAGAAAGAAAAAATAAAATAATAAGCCAACTGTGGTCGATTGAATTTAAATTATTACATACATTTATTTCGTTCGTTTAGTGAGAACAGAATATTACTGTTGCAATTGGATATTGTAACTTGAACCAATCATTTAAGTGTATTGACAGATGCATTAAATTGAGATGGAGTTAAACCAAAGAAAAAACAGGGAACGGATTGGCTGAATAGGCTGTAGTCAGAACACTAGGAGTATCCACAGCCCAGGAGGCTGAGGTGGTGAAGGGAATGTTCCTTAAAAAAAACCTTAGAAAAATGAACAGATTGATTTGATCAGTAATAACTATTAGTCAAAGTTTCAACCCCTGGGAATCTCAGTCTTTTGGATTTTTGTTCTATTGGTTGCACTGTCGTTATCTGGCTAAAGAGTCTTCATAAAGCCATTCTTCCTCCTTCTTACCTTCCCCAATTGCATTTCTGATTTCAATCTCACTTCTCCAAAAATCTTATCTACCTTACTAATCCAATCAATCGAGTGAAAATTTTCATGATATCGAAAAATAATTCGAAAACGGTAGGATCGACTTAAAATTTTTTGCAAATTGTTAAGAAAGTTGTTGATTGCTCGATAATACCAAGTTTAGTTGCAGTGTGCGGTAATTAGTCTGTAATTAGTTATAAGCAATAAATAAACAATTATTGAGCGAACTGAATTACTGGAGAGATAATTTTCACCAAAATTGATTGGTTTGGTTTTTTTTGGCAACTGATCAAGATTCCAGCCTCGGAGAAATGAAAAACCAACTGTTTATATTTAAAATTTTGATACATTCCAATTTTACAATCCAATAAATTTCCATCAGATTGAAATTTAGCAACATAAAATACATAAGAACATGCAAATATTCTAGCCAATTGATTTTTTTCGGTAATTTCGCTGCTAGTTGGCAGCAGTCAAGTACCAAAATGAGAAGTTGTGCATTAAATATCAAATAAGCGACATAAAATACATAAAATTATGTACTTTTTTCAGCTTTTTTCCATTTTTTTATTTAACAGCTAGTAGACAGCTGTGTCGGGATTGAATATTTGACAATCATTGGTCATTTGTCAGCTAGTTGACAGTTTATAACTTTTCGATTTTGGTTAATGATAACCATATTTTCATCGTCATTATAATTCATTTTCATTCAAAAGCTATGAATAATTGTCTGAAAAAGTACATTTCTTGAAAAAACAGTGCGACTAGAGGTCCACCGGCAGAACTAATTTAAAAATGGTTTATACCAACTATACAGAAATCCGCCGAAAATTCTATAACTTGCGCAAGTGAACATTTACATACCCACTTTGCCGCCGTCCTGAGGGCGCCAGCGGCGGAAGGCTGACATTTGATGCCTAAATTCCATCTAACAGCGAGAATTCCATTTGCTGTCAGAGTTGATTGATTGGTTCTTCACCACTGGTCAGAGGCTTAGAGCACTCGGCACCTCAGCCTTCAGGCTTTTTGTTCTTTTGGTTGTGCCGTCTATATAGAGAGACCAGTAGCCTTTATCAGGCTTAAAAGTCTTTTTACTAGATCCTCTTTGGAAAAATCCTTCCTCCGAAGCTCTAGTTCTATGAGTCATATCCTCAATGAGATAATGCTTTATAGTCAACGATAATGTGAGTGGCTTTTTCCTCCTCTTTTATTCGCAACCGACAGATATAGGTTCCTCCCTATATATGCCGATTGTATGTGCTTCCTTAGGGTACAGTGCCCGGTGGGTAAACCCGTCACTGTCCCTATCTGGTCCCTGCTGAGGTTTAATAATTCGTAAGTCAGCTTCTCCGGGGGTTTTTGACCAGGATTTTTTTGTGTTCATGTTTTTGCACGTGTGTCCAGTACGACTGATGTTTGATTTGAGTCCACCGAGATATATAACAACCGTGCTGTCAGACTTACAAACCCAAGAACATAAATGGAATAATAAATACATCAATACATTGTGTATTTGAAGAAGGGAAGGAAATATATTCACAGCTTTCACCCATCCCCTCAAAATAAAATAATACAAAACCAAATTGCGGACAGAACTCTCTCAAGAATAAACTTTAATTAGCCGTTGAACGATATTGATGGCCATATTCTCCGTTTCAAGCTTAAGCTGCGATTAGTTAAGCCAGGCTGAAATGTTATGATCGGCTTAAAATGATGTTATCATGCACCGTACATAAATGAATGAGGCTTTGTTAAGCCATACATAAATTTGGCAACACCCTGAATAGTGATGAGCGAGACTGGTCTTGGTCTTGGTCTTGCAGAAAATGCAAGATCAAGACCAAGACCAAGACTAGCTTCACGCTGCAAGACCAAGACCAAGACCGAGCACGCAAGATTTATGCAAGACCAAGACTTAGAATTGCAAGACTTATGCAAGACCAAGACTAAGCCTGCAAGAGTCTTGCGGTCTTGCGTTTTTTAAACATTTTAACCGAAAAATAAAGATGAGCAGATCATTTTAAACCCTCCTCCTCCCCAACATATACTGACCACAACTGCTTGTTTTAACGAAGTCTTTTTTTCATATACAGGGTGTTCCCGCTCAACTGGTCCAAATTTATAGGGTATATTAATAGAACCTAGAGAAGTAGTTTGAGATAGGACACCTATGTCTGGAAGTGTGCCGTTTCTAAAATACAGGGTGTTGAAATTTTACAACAAAAATCTGTACCAACAGGTGTAAAAAATATGTCAAAATGCATTAAAAACACAATGTATTTGTCTTAAAAATGATAATAAAATATATTGAATTATTTTATTAATATTGCAAGAGGAAAATCGGGTGTTTCAAAAACTAAAAATTTCAGGTAAAGAATATTTGAAGCACAATTTTATGGTTTTTATTTTTTTACTCGAATGCGGTGCGTCAGAAAGAAAAAACTCAGAGCCTTTTTGTTGAGAATTTGATGGACATTTAAATAAAAAATATATTTTCTTTTTAAAACAGTGGCGTACCATATTTTTCTGTCCCTTAAGTCCGGCCCTGGACAAATTAAATTAATTTCAATTGGATTTAAATTGGCAACACAACTTATTATTTACATCCTAAAATTTTCAATAAAATCGGTAAAAGCGTTTTCAATTTAAAAGGAGAAATTTAATTTTTTTGTATAACTCTAACACCCCGTATTTTGGAAACAATACACTTCCGGCCATAGGTGTTCTATCTCAAATTACTTCTCTAGGGTCCCTCAATACACCCTAAAAGTTTTGACCAGTTGAACGGGGACACCCTGTATTTATGTTTAAACCTAAGGAATCCCACCTCAAGTTTTTGTGCAATACTTAAGAGTCACTGTGTATATTATAAAGAACCTAGGCTGCCGCTTTATATTATTAGAATATGCATCTTATTACAATAAAATTAAAAGGGCATAAATATATCCATCTAAAATATTGACCTAAGCTCTATTAATGTATCCTACCATATCCTATAACTTAAAAAAACACCTTTTTTTAAATCACCAACACTAAAAATAATTTTGGTTCATTTCAAATCCCAGCTAATAGGCCTGCAAAGAAAGAATAATTTTTTATAGAGACTTAAAATTCAGTGACTTTAATATACATAAATTTTTTCAAACCTATAAATAAGATTATAAATTGTTATATTTTTACGTCTTTACATCATTGATACATTATAAAACTATATTCTAAATAAATTGTCAAAATGAATAAAAAAAATTTATACTTGATTTATCGCTACAATTAAATATAAAAAAACAAAATTTTTTATAATGAGAAAGACTGTCGCTTTCTTTACTTTTAATCATTTTAGAAACTATTTTTTCTCATTCATTTTTTTGTAAAAATGGACTTCAGAAAAAATCTTCAAAAAAAGTGCAAGACTTGCAAGAGTCTTGGTGCAAGACCAAGACCAAGACCAATACTGGACCCTGCAAGACAAAGACCAAGACAAAGACCGCTTATTTGACTGCAAGACCAAGACCAAGACCTTGTATGCAAGAACAAGACCAAGACCAAGACTAACCGGGTCTTGGTCTTGGTCTTGCATTTGCTCATCACTAACCCTGAAAATCTTGAAATGTGAAGTCAACCTAATCTAGAAAATGTCAACAAATGTCAATTTCGTTTCCTACAAGCTTCAAAAGAACGCATTTTTTATTATGGATTCAATTTTTGATGAGAAAGTTAAGGTGAGACGGGTACCGAATTTTACAAGTACTGAAAAACTGCACTTGATGAATTTAATTGCCAATAAATACGCATGTATATTGGAAGACCGACAGGATATCTTCTATTCAAAAAAATAGGGCCTGGCAATTGATCGAAAACGAATTTAATTCGTCATCTAGCACCGGCATATATAAAAGATACAAGAGACATGGGTTATGTAATGTCAAAATATCTGGCTTAACAAGATAAGCCCTCAATTTTGAGGGCTTAACTTAAACCAGGCATAAAGTGAGCTGAACCAACGTACGGCGCATACCAAATGTGCCTTGAAAACAGGCTTAAGCTCTAAGCTTCGCCCAATTGCATACGGAGAATACGGCCATTAATCATGAAACATGAGTTGCCAATAACTCCGCCGCGCTTGCGTAGATTATGACATTTTCGGCGGATTTCTAGATATGTCATATAAACTTTCGCCCCAAAAAACTGGACTCGTGGTGGAACAAGTGAGAATCAATCGACTCCGATTACAATTTAACCCATAAGTTTTAAATAGCAAGGGAAGACAAACCAACCTGCAATATATGTAACAAAGACTTGACAGTGAAGCATATAATATGTGATTGCTTTAAATACCTGGTATCAAGAAAACAGAATATGTTACCAGGCTAATTAAATTTATTAAAGGAACCAGATTGTACCATGCACCTATTCATCGCTAATAACCTTATTGGTTGGAGCGATGTTAAAGAACTGGAATGAAAAAAACTCTAGCCATTCTGTGAAAAAATTCCCAACTTCTAAATAATAATTCAAAACAAAATTGTGATCGACAATTTCTTGCTCCGTCCTGTATAAAATAATTCAATATTAAAAATGCGCTTATCCTACCAACAAATTTGTTTGCCATTTCAACAAGAATGCTCACAAAGTTGCCGATTTAAATCGCTGTGCATGCCTCAATTCATTAACGGTCGCTATCGGTCCGATTTGTATTTTTGTTTTCGAGAACTTCCAGCGTTACTCCGGATAGTGATATTAATTTTAGTTAA
>CAJUYH010002323.1:0-39043 GCA_910591685.1 Galerucella tenella | reverse complement strand
TGGGAATTGACGCTTTATCAGGTCTCCTAACACCTTGCATGACTATTTTCTCGAAAAAAACTACACTTTTAAAACGACTTTAAAAATCATGAAATTTGAAAGTCCGCCAAAACGCTCTTCACGTCATAAAGATGGCTGCCCCATCCGTTGACTTCACTCCATTTGTTTACGTTCTTATTCGTGAATCACGCTCTGAGTTTCTATGACCTAATTTGTTTCTGAAACCTTTGAAAATGGATAAACACGATAAAAAACTTTGTATTCCAAGTATTGCATTGTTCCAGAGTGTAAATCAACGTCCATTAAAACTCCAGACAAAATATTTGTTACTCTACCTGGTGGCGCAAGCAAAAATGCACTTAAGAGAAGGGCATTGTGGTTGCAAGCTATGCGTCGAAACAAAGACGATATTTCGACAAATACTACTGCTTTTGTTTGTGAAGACCATTTTAATGTAAGTACCTACTTCTATGTTGGTAATTTTTCTTCTTAAATAGTTTGAGGTTATGTACCTATATGTCTAGGAATTAACCATAAAAACATTATTTTCCTACGACCACACATCAAGTTTCCACTGAAAATGTGCAGAAATTTTATTCATAAATCCAAGCAGCATAAATGAAATGGGCAAGTTATCACTTTGTGCTTTTAGAAAACCTTCGCTAGCCATATTATACTCACAAAATATGAAAGAATCGTCATTGAGCACTGAACTAATGAATAAAATATTTTCTTCTCTAAGTTTTAAAATATCCTCGGAATTATCGAATATTTATGTCCACTTTCCACTTTACGTCGACTTTTAGGAATAAAAAAAAGCACACGCAAACACGTAATGGTCTCAAAAAAAACATATAAATGATATTGTTACGTCGATGAAACAATTAATAGTTAATTAAAATACAATATAAACACAAAACTACACAGAACCTAATGCAATACCGGCCAAATTGACAAATGTAGACAAATGGTATGACATCACACGTATCATCGGTAGCGTTCGGAAATCCTCGGGTGGTGGTCGGAAAGTGCATTAAAATTTGAATTTTATTTCAAAATTTGGAAGTGATTTTCAATGGAAACTGGTTTATTTCCTATTATTAGTTGTTTTTGATATCAACTTTACTATTACAAATTAATATCTAAGCAAAATATGAAATATGCGTGTACACAATTATAATAGTTTAAAGACAAACTAGTTTGAAGTGGTTTCTTATGAAATTCTAATAAATATTGCTCCAAAGCCCAATTCAAATCTCATTTTTAATTCAACAACAAATACACCTAACTTATATGGAGCTTAACAGACTACTAATGGAAAATAGATATCATAATATTATGGGATTGACCTTTAACATATACCTTCAAAATCCGAAATACTAATGAGCGGACCCTCCGTGAGAAAAAGTTACTAAGAGATGTTGGTATACAGATAGATCAAAATCACCCTCGAGTTCTAGTGCAGATTTATACGGTGGCAGATCATTGACCTACTAGAACCTGCCCGGAACCTTAAACAACAGTATTTCAGGCGGAAATCCATGCCATTGATATTATGCATGGAGGGATAGAAGTAATCAATCTCACACGTGAACCAATAAAAACAGCCAAGTACATATATGTAAGGACTGTCAAATAAGATTCTCATCAATAGGAAGACTCAACAAAGTGTCCCTGGTCTGAGTCCATGTCCTGTCTGGTATAGATAGTTATAGATTTCCCTGCAACGGGGGGTACCATAGACTTAGACTGTCGGAAGATACAACGTGCGCTTGTTGGTTATAGGATTATGTAACATCAGAAAATATACTTTGCGCTCCCACGCCGCGCCCCAATATTGGCAGAGTCTCTCTCTCGTCCGTAGACCACTGAATTAACTTATCGGCTTTGCGGTCTCTCTCTTGAGAAATCCAGTGGTGGGTTTGGTCTATTTGGCTCACCATAAACCTAACATATTAAAATTTTTTTTTTAAAGTCTCATTCAATATAGAATTTTATTCATTTAATTGCTGGGCCAAAACAGTATCTTAAAACATAGCTACTATTAAATTTCGGGAGCCTGTTATCAAAAGCTATATTTCTTCAGTTATTTATTCACCCGTATTACTAAAAGTGACATAAAATTATGCACGTGACGTGCCGTTTTTTTAATGGTGCTGATTACGTAAGTTTTCAGTAAGTTGAATTGCTAGCTAAGGGCAAGTATATCTAAAATTATCGAAAATAAATGTAAGCCATGAATTATTTATCCCATGACCTTCAATTTAAACAAAGTCTATTCATGTGGTGTGTTAGTTTTCACACGATTAACACCAAATTATAATTAAATATAAACATTTACCTTTGTCCTGGTAATTTTGGAATATATAATTATGTTTTTTATCACTTTAAGTGAAGTTTAGTATCACAATAAATATGAGAAAATATCGATAAGATACAAAAGCTGGTGTTTGAACTCACTACGATGTCTTTTCTTCAAGAAAGCATTGTAAAAATAATAGATGTTACAACAACATTCAACTACTTAGGAGTGACGATGGGATAAACAGGAAAAGAGCTGGTGCAAGAAAGAATACTCAATGGAAACCAAGCTTACTGCAGAAATAGAAAACTTCTGAAAAGTGAAGCCATAAATAAAAACACCAGAGAAAAAATATACAAAACACTAATAAGAAAAGTGATCGCGTATGGCTTAGAAGCAACGGTAATAAACAAAAAAAATCATAGGAAGAAAGATTCTTAGATCGATACTGGGGCCGAACATAACAAGAACTGGGAAAAGGAGACTCAAAACTAATAAAGAAATAGAAAATCAATTTAATCCATCACATATGATATTATCAATCAATCCAACTAAAAATACTATGAAAAACTTTAATTTCAATTGGATGTATATAATTCATTGATGTGTATCAAAATTGAATATGACAACACCGTAGTTCATAATGAAATAATTTAATTTTTAAAGTATATTTTGCTCACAATTATCACTGGCCCGTCTGTTTTCAGAAAGTATTTCATTCACATTTTACAGAAAAGTGAGGTTTGCAGAGATTTCTAATGGTTCATAATGATATTTTCCAGTTTCAAAAACAATAATAATTGTCATAATACAGTGATGGGCAAATGTGTGGAACCAAGTAAATATCTCTGGAATTATTAGAGATATTAAATTGAAATTTGGGAGGTGGATACCACAGTAGATTGCCTATTTGTTTTCATATTTTTTCAACAATTTTGAACTTCCGGTTTTACCGAAAGTAATGTCGATTTTAGTTGTTGACCTGGTGCAGAAACCATCTTCAATATGGATAAGAGGGGCATACAAATAAATGATAAACCAGATAAAGTAGTGGCTATGAAAGGACGTGTTCGATTGAAGAAGAGACAGAATAAAATGAAAAATGTTAAGAAAACCATCGATTTGTAATAGATTTAGTGCTGTTCAAATATTCAATAATAAATGTTGATTTCTTGATCCTCTATTTTTTATCAACAGTTGATTTAGTATCTATCATCGAAGGAAAAAAATTGTATCCTCTAACTGAACTGTGTCCAGGGCATATATCCCTATGAGGGGCATTAATCCTCAACTCATGGGGCACAAGTCTCATCAAGAGGGCGTTTATCACACTTTGTAAAATTTTTCAATAATTTTTTTCAGTCGTTTTTCGACTTAACTAACCTGTTTATAATTATATAATTTTGTTGTGAACATCAATTCATTGCAAGCATAACACAATCCAGTGAGTAATTGTCAATATATTCAATAATATAGTGGCATCAATTGAGGTAGGGCATATATCCCAAATTCACCCCAGTTACTATATCAAGAACGGGCATTCTATTTGTTCATGTATGTTAATTCGCGAAGTTGATTTGATATAGTCTTTCAATTTATTTTTGAATTGGTAGATATTATTCAATTCTGAGATGTGTTGGGGAAGGCGGCCGTAAAGTTTCGGGCCTAAAAATTTTAAATTCTTCTGCCCAATAGATTTCGAAGCTGGTGGAGGTAAGTAAGTGGTATGTTTCAGTCTTGTATCATATTGGTGTTCATTTATTATCAGAGTAGATTTAGTCGATTTCAAATCTACTTCAATGCTTATTGTGTTACTTGGGTTGTGTTACCATAGTAACAAAATCAAGGTAAATTGTATTATAAAATAGCGATTCGAAGAATGGAAACAAAATGGACGTCATGGCCCTAGCGTCCATCTTCCGGTCTAGATCGGCAAGACGTTATTTTCCGAACGAAAAATTGTCCAGAAAGTGTATATTTTCTGGTCGGTTAAAAAAAAGCTTTTCCGGTCCCTGATGTCCATTTTCCGGTCTTGATCGGCAAAACATTATTTTCTGGACGAAAAATTGTCCAGAATGTGTATACTTTCTGGTCGGTCTCAAGAAAATATTTTTCAAAACTAATAAAGCGTTAGAATAATAAATTATTATTCTGCGATATCTATTGAATATTCTAATTCAGGATTGTGGTTAAGTTTCATTGAATAATATCTTAATTACACTATAGATTGTATTTATTATATAATCAACGTTTGAAATTTGATTGAAAATAATGACTGGATTAATCAACCACCACTGACAAGAGCAATTAGACCGTTACATCTAAATACTTCCAATTACAGTTGAGTATTTTTAACAAATCCGAAATTGTTAGCGTGTCCGGATTATGTTATTGTTTTATTATGTTTATATAATTTACTGTAGTTTCTCTTAATATAAAATCCATCATGTATTAAATTCGAATCAGAATCAGTGTCTTGACTTAATTAATCAATGTAAGTATATCGTTATCTAGGAATTAATAACCAGTGAAAGATCGTGAAATTTTTTACCCACTCGGTCATGTTTCTCCAATCTGGCGTTTTTCTCATCACACATGAATTAAATTATGCTGCCCATTTACGAGATACGTGTTCAAAGTTATCTCTTAGAAATAACCATTTACAAGTAGAGCTAAACAACACTTTGCAATTTTTTAAGAAACTTGAACATATCCACTCATAGTTGCAACACGCAGCTTAGTCGGTAAGAACGGTCTCGTCGTGATCGACTTCATAAAAATACGGATCACGGTTAGACCATTGCTAACCTGCCAGCTGATTAGGATTGACTGCTTGTCATAATCTGCTTTCGAGATTTTAATTACTATCGACTACTACTTTTACACTGTATAATAATATTTTTAAATTAAGCTATTTGTTCTCGTAAATTGAGAAGAGACAAACTGTATAGTTTTTGATGCCTACATCTATGGTTCAATGAAAGAATTTGGTAGGTGAGAATTAATTCTATTTCTTGCTTGACTCGATTTAATGAGGTTCACAATTCTGCTTGCAAATTTCAAATGATATGCAATGTATTCAAATTTAAACACAGCGGTAGAACTAACTAACTAAGTGCGTTACATTAACACCTATTATTTAAGAATGGTTTGATTGAGAGATGTGATTTAAGCAGTTTCTTCTTTTTTTTATTTTGGTCTATTGAATAAAAAAAGTATTGGCTTCTACTTCCTCTTATTTAAGTATTTTCTTAGTATAAATTGAATAAAAGGTCAGTGACTACTTCATGTAAAAGGGATTACTTATGGCCACAAGCAAACTCTTCTGGCTTGAAGTAGTTACTTAAAATATAATGATTTTTCCAGTACTGGCTTATTTTTATTCGAATAAAAATAAGATCTGTCTTAAATTAGTAAGTTATAACTTGACGATTTTTAAGGTACCTATAAAGCATCCTTTTTTCCTACGGTAGTTGCTAGTATATTGTTAAACATGGTGGACTTCATAAATGTTCGTAACAGGAAGAACTATAGGAAGAGGAGAAGCATCAGCCCAAGCAAATCTAAGCTCTTGTTGCGTTTTGAAAGTAAAAGTGTAGACTATATTTCGGATTATTTTTTACCAGAGAAAGATGAATCCAGAGGAGGTGCACTTGCATCTCGGCAAAAGATTGAGATATTCCTACGATATGTTAGTGATACCGGATTTCAAACAGGTATTGACGAAGATTTTGGCGTTCATCATACTACAGTATGCAAAACCATAAGTGAAGTAGCTGATTGTATATTAGAAAAGGCCCACCATTGGATAAAATTTCCAGCTAATCTAGACGACATGGAAGAAGCAAGAATTAAATGTTCGAATCGATTCCAAATTCCTACAGTCATTGGTGCTGTAGATTGCAAACATGTTCAAATTAAAAAACCAGAATTTGGCGATGATTTTATTAACAGAAAAGGATTTGCTAGCATAAATGTGCAAGTGACTTGTGATGTTAATGAATTGATTACAAGTGTAGACGCTCAATGGCCTGGAAGTGTTCACGATTCCAGAATTTGGAAACAAAGTTCCGTATATGAAAATGTGGCAAGATTTCGGGGTAATTTCTGCCTTCTCGGAGATAGTGGATATGGAATTGATCCTTGGCTATTAACACCTTTTAAAAATCCTCAAAACCGAATTGAAGAATTATTCAATATCACTCACTCCAAGGAAAGAGTTGTAATTGAGAGAGTTTTTGGACAAGTAAAGCAAGGTTTAAACATCTTTGTCAAAAGTTCCAAAAATTATTGTTTGCTGTGTTGTTTTACATAACATTAGCAAGCATTTACGAAATGATTTTGAGTATGTTTAGTATGAATGTTTGTTTACGCAACAAAAAAAGTAAACACTTGTAAATATAAGTGAGTACTTATAAGTAATCACTCAAAATTCAAAAGATTTTTCCAGTATTTACTTTCGAGAGAGTTCTAGTTTTTATTCAAATAAAAATAAGTATTAGCTCCTACTTATAAGAAGTTTTAGCTTTTTCTTATAAGTTATGACTTGCAAGTTAATACTTTTTTTTATCCAATAAACTCATCAAAAGCGCTCTTATCGTGCGGGTTCAAAGGTCACTAACAATATGTATCAAATCAGAAGACACATAGGTTACCAAAATGTGAGATTACAAATATACCCGGGGAAAATAATCATGGTTGATGTTTCCTGCACACTGGTTGACGAATTTCCACTTTTTCATTCATTCTCGAAATAATCTATCAGACTAGATACCATTTTTTTGCTTGAGGATGCAAAATACCGGAAAATTGCTTCTTATTATTCATACATTGCAACTTTGAATTGTCAAAGTGACATAACTGACATTTAAATAGAAACTTCGCTGGTGAAAGACTTTTTTGAATCGCTGAAAACTAACGACATATCCTTTTTTCTCCCGTCAAAATTGCATAAGTCTGTCTTATTCATCTTACGGATTTTATTTGGAAGTTATGATTGAACGCAATAAAAGATAACAAAAACGGTGAGTATGTCTTTGTTGAACCGTATGACCCGTATGATAAGACTGCATTTTACTATAGGAATGTTTCAAGGAAATAATAAGGTTTGATCAAAGCTTTTATTTATAATATTTCAAATTATAACAATAACGAATATTATCACCCCAATATACATACATATATACATATAAACGGAGTGGGTATTTTGAAGCTGAGCCTATAGACGACTCAAAAAGCATAAGAGGATGTAGTGTAGTTTTTTGTACAGGAAATGCAAATTTTTTCAGCATGCATCGTTACCATCCCCAATCTGTTTTTTAAACAAAGCTTCTTCATTTTTATTGATAGGAAGTTTTTCAAAAAAGGATTTTATAGGGCTACAAGATTTGTGTAAATTAAAATCCCTAAAATCCTTTAGTTTTTGGAAGGGGTGAGTATAAAGGGCTTGAATAAGGTTATGTTCGCTCGTAAATAGAGGTTATAAAAGGTTATATCTCGTCAAATATTCACCCCCCAGAAAATCTACGCGGAAGGAAATTGCATCAAATTAAAAAAGCTACAATTTGGTATATACTCTATCTTTTTTTTCGTATTTTCGTGGATATTCTGAAGAAAAGGGTGAAGAATATGGAATTGAATTGACTTTGACTCTTTCAAATTCCGCATTTGACCCAAGCTAACCATTAACATGCCGTATGACAGTTCGTATTGGTCGTCGAGAAATTACAGAACAAGAGTTTCGTAGATTTTCTTCTAAAATACCATTTTGCACTGAACAATTTTGATGAAATTCATACTTTTCGAGTTATTCGGAAAAACCCCTTCAAAAACGCCGATTTTTTCGTCGAAAAACTGTTAATTTCAATCGAGAATAACTGTAAATATTAGTTTTACGGAAAAAATGTGAGAAGCATCTTTCCGAAATTAAAATGTAATACAAAATTCCCACCCCTGACAACTGACAACTGACAACCACCCTTAAGGATTAAGCGTATAGTTTTTTTCACGATCAAGAAACTGACTTGACTTGACTTAGGCTTAAGATGCAACAAAACCATAAAATATTTCGGATATACCGTACAGAGCCGCACTATGCCTGATAAAAAAGGAATGAAATAAAGTTTTTGTAATAAGAATGACCCAAAGAGTTTTCAGGTAATAATTTATTATTCGCCAACAAAATGAAGACGACCCTTTGAACATTCGACTATTCGCGAGAACGACGAATGGATTTTGTTCGTACGAATGATTTCACACGAATCGAACGGTACTCGAAAATTCAAATAGCAATATCTTCCAAACACAGTGGCGAACAGCTTTGTGTGTCATTTTTTAGGTAAAGTGTACTGTAGAATAGTGTGAGAGTAGTTTAAAAAGCACGTGAGAGGAAGAAGATTACATGTAGCTTTTGGTTTATTTTTATTCTGTTTTGTCATTCTTTCACCTAAAGGCGATATGAAGTTGAATTTGGCCCAAACAGATATTCTCTTGGAAAATCATCACAGGCGGCTTCTTTATCCACCCTATATAATTCCAAGAATTGCCGATCATTTAATGTAAAAGAATATTTTCTATCAGAAAACCTTTTTGTCGTATCTTCATCCATTTCCTCAGCATCTTGCAAATCATCAATTATTTGATGCATAAAAGCTTCATCTGCGTTCATTTTTCTTCAGTAGTATTATTTAACAAAAAACTTAGTATAATATTTTATGATTCCTCTATCTATGACACGCTATATCCACAGCAGGTGGTTTGATATTTATTTGTTTTTGTTTTTCTGACGTTCTGCGCAAGACTCTATTCGCTTACTCCCATGTGGGACTGATACGACTGATAAATTCATTCGTTTGCAAGTCGAACATTCGAGATTTCGAAGATACTGCTCGTATAAAACAAATCCATTCCCATCACATGAAATACGTGGGAGCATTTAGTCGAACGTTCAAAGATACGGGTCCCTGTCATAGCTAATACTTTTATTGGTTTATTGCATGCCAATATCCCATCTAAGGTTAAGTCAGTTTCTTAGATCAGCATTATGTGAAAAATGATCCTTGTGCTATACCCTATCTTCTGAGATAATTGAGTAAATCAATGCTGGACGGAAAAATTGCAAACCAAAATGCTTCATTTGCTGTATACCACAAAAAATTTGAGAATGAATAATTTTATGACTAATTTAGAAGGTTTGTTTTCATGGCTTCTTAAAAACTGACTAGCTATGTGAAAAATGAATAACGGAAATATAACTATCAAACACAATTAAAAGTTGTCTACGACTTTCAATTTTATCTGTCCAAACAACAAAGCCGAATATTAATAATATTAATTAACCTTGAAATCCTAACAATTTTTCAGAACCATCTGAAGAATCGCAATATAATTAACCATATAGAATTTATTGTATCAGTTTCAACTTCCATATCAATTTTAAACATCAGGCGCAGAGAGAATGTGTCGGTCGTCTGACACCAGGTGGGTGATTTGGGTTTCTCAACTGCTGACAACATCACAATTCATCAACTTTTTTAATCTCATCATCGTCTTGTCTGTTTGTTAATTACATAATTAATGACAATATCCGAAAAACGGTAGCCGCACGTATGTGGTTATGCTTTAAAGTGATGATATATTGCTTACATTTCAACGCATTTGAACAACAGGTGTGGGGGAGTATGACTTTTTTTCAAAAACGTATTAGTATAGGAAATATTTCCTAACAATGAACGTTTTATTTTGTGTTGTAACAAAGTAAGAAAGGTGGGATTTTACGAGAATTGTGCTTTTCATGTTTCACTTCAATTTGACAAAAAAAATCGTGAAGAACTTTTCTCCTACAATACTATATTTTCACGTCAAAAAATATTGATTAAAGTTCGTTTCAAAGCACCTATAATAAACGGAAAACGTGGGTCGGGTGTGTCAAAAAATTTTATTTATGTTTTACAAAATATCTATGTATATATATAAGGGGGTAAGCGAGGTTAAGCTAATGGATTAGCCAAGCAGGAGCAGCGGAGGTCATGATAGGGCCAGGAACTCCCTGTGGAATTGCTAAATGCCTAAGTGAAGAGAGCATCCACAAATGGATAAACCACCAGGCGTTGCGCTGGTGGTATGAAACCCCAGGACAAATGCACGCTAAATTATTCCTTAAAAGCCCTTCGGCCAAACTGTCATACGACCTGCTATGCCAAAGTCGAGAAACTACGAGGATGATGGTGGGAATGCTTACCGGACAGTATGGCCTGAGAAAACATTTGCACACAGCAGTTGACAGCCTATGCAGGCTGCCAGGAAGAAGATGAAACCGCGGAGTACATACTCTGTGAGTGCGAAGGCCTAGCTAGGGTGCGGATTCACTTACTCGGAGAAGATAAACCGAGAGCATAGAGCTACGCAAGGGAGGAAGTATCCAGGCTACTAAGTCTAATAAAAACAATAAAGCTAGATATCGAACTCTAAATATAGAGAGGACCACAACAGATCTGCAGAGGTCGCAGTGGGATAGGACAAGGAGCCACTCCAATTCTAATATTATCCAATTTAAGGGGGTAAGCGATATACAATAATACCACTACCTTTTGCCATCTCATCGATTGAAAAATTTTTAAACTTTGGCTCACGCTGTCTAACATTTTGCAAAAGTTCTTTTTCCACCATTGTATTATCAAAATTTATGGCTCTACACTGCGACCACTCAATTATCGTCTCTTTTTCCATACACTTGTGGGAAGCTTCTCTACTAATCGACAATAATAGCTGGCGTTATCCATTACAATAACTGAATTCTGGGGAATGTATACGATCATTTGTTGTAAATATTCCTCGAAAACGTAAGCCATCATTTCTCCGTGGTAGCCTTTGCTAGAATTAGATTGAGATTCCAATAATCCTTGATCCAAAAATCCGTTTTCCCTGCCTATATGGGTTATAATAAGCCTGCGTCCCTTTCCAGAGGGAAGTCTTAATCCTGTCCGTAACAACTTGTCAAGATTTCAGTATATTTTTATCTTGCCATACTTTTGATACGGTGTGTCCTTCATTTAGCCACGTTTCATCCAAATAGAAAATATTCTTACAATTGTTCAAAATCCGGTCTACCAATGAGAAACAAATTTCTGTCCTGTTTTTTCCACCGAAAGTACATCCCATGAAGAATTCTCCATACTCTAGTTTTTGATAGTTGAGGCAGGTTTTCGTCATTTTTAGGTCCGACGTTATAAGCAAAAAACCATTGTTTACAATATTATCAATAAACAAATGTAAAAAGTGCTACTATTATTATGAAGTTCGATTTCATGAAGTGCTCACAACTAGCGTGTACAGAATCCGGAATCTTTAACTTCATTAGTTTGCAAATTACGACTTTATTTAAGCAAACTAATTGATTCTCGTCCAATACGATATTGCGTAATTGTGCTGTTTGCTTTGTTGGTATATTTTGCCGTGATTTTATGTATCGTTATTATTTTTTAGGAATATGTAATTCCGCAAACGTGGGAATGATTATTTAAAGCTATATACCGCATATACCCATGATTTTTTCAATATACTATTATTATTACAATAAAACATACAAATAACCAGAGGTTTAATAATCTACTATTATTCTCTTAATATAGTCAGCTACGTCTTATTTGTTCAAAAATGACACATTTATTGATTTTTTGTTTTGTTTTAGGTAAGTTGAACTGAGAATTAAGCACTAAGGATAGGTAAGCCTACTTTCTTATATATTTTTCAGTTGGATGAAGATCAATTTCAAAACACGAATGTAATCATCTTCCGATTCCACTGTTTTCCATTAACTAATTTTTCCGTGGACCGTGTATCAACAAAATCATTAATGACCCCCATTTATGAATGATTTACCCACATTAATCAACGATTTTCTGCAGGCAACCCAACGCACATCTTATACATTATATTTATATTGACAGTTATCTGTGGTGTAGGCAACCAAACATACAATAACGTCTTCAAAATAAAAATCCTAGTATAAAATACTTGTAGTTTTTGATTAAACTATCGTTTTATTTTATTATTCTACAAAATTATAATAATTATTAGTGTTAGGACATCCAAAAAAAAAATTGAGAAAAACGAAAACAGTGACATTTGAACTAGCAATCATCTCTGTGACATTTCAATGTCATTATTTATTTTTGACAGTACTTACCTATGAAAAAAATGAATATTTTGGTTTTTAAATATTTAGAGAAAAACGAATACAACTGATACAGTCGACGACAGAAAAGCTGTAACTAACTAAAACAAGTATTAAAATGGCAATTAACAATCTCGAATATTCAATTTTCTCGATTGTTAATGGCCCTAACTAATACACTTGTTAGTTAAATAACTATTAACAAGTGAACATTTAACATGAAAACTTAAAAATAGTATATCGTCTCACAAGGGCAGAAAAGGAGCTTCAGCAGTCAAAGTCTATCAGATGTAAGAGCAAGCGTAGCGAAGCGATTACAGCTAGTTAATGACTGCTAAAGCATTTCCTGCATGTGTAACACACAACTGTTTTTCGCCTACCAAATCAACCAAAAAATAAGGAAATATAACAAAATACTTTGACATTCACTGACGTTTAATTAAAAAACTTCATGTATACAAATATTTTAAAATCTCTATCGTTATTGGTTCTGAAATACAAAAAATTCCTTCTTTTGACAGAGAAAATGAGAAACATTTGACACTTATACGAGGGTGGTTGAATCAAACAAGATAAGCCATAAAAAAATAATATTGATTGATCTCAGTGGTTTCGTTTCGACCATTTCTTCACAATGTTAAATTAGTTTTAATCAATCATTAACCGTTCATACCATATAAATTGATTTAGTGAGTTTTACGTGCTTGGTATTTTTTGCATCTCTTAATGAAAATATAAAATCTGCAGTAACCTACGTGGAACAGACTCGTCAATCTTTATTTTGATAAGTACTAAGTACAAGTAGCGACATCTTTATCGACCTATCAATTACTCTTAGCAAAGCTCTCCTGAGTACCAACCACAGTATAATGAAGTCCCTACGTTAGCGGCTTTGATAGGATATACCGGGTGCTCTTTAGATAAACTACATGCAACTGGCTAATGGGTTTACCTGATATTAGCCGCAACTTTATTGATATTGACTGTTATGATGACAATTTTATGGGATTGACGGCATGATACTCTTTGTGAATATTTGTTAAATTGGCGACTGAATGTACTTACTTCTTTGTGATGTATTCATGTTCATCCTTGGGAGAATTATTACATAGTACCATTTAAAAGTACAGCATCAGAAACTAGTTTAAAAAATCAAGTTTCAAGGCAAAATTTGTAAATTAAACTCAACTTTGTGGTGAATCTGTTGAAGTTCATCAGACAATTTAACAATGTAGTTTTTTTAAACCATTAGAGTCCGTTCCTATGGAGTTGATAGCACGGATCGGGGGTTCGGACCATAAAATAGTTGTAAACCATAGGCGCGACGGAACTACCTGCCCCGTAACCTTCACAGGTACAACCCAATTTAAAACAATCTGTAATCGATGAGATAGCAAAAGGTGAAGGTAATATTGTACATCGCTTACCCACATTGTGAGCTGAACCCAATAGAGCTAATATGGGCACAAGTCGAAGGTTATGTTGCCAGGAACAACACAAATTTTAAACTTCAAGAAGTACGGCAAATTTTGATGAATTCATTGGCAAATGTTACTGCCGAAAACTGGCAAAGCGCCATAAAACATGTTTTAGCTGAGGAGGGGCAAATGTGGGATCTTGACGAAAGTACAAAGATCGAACAGTTAACTATTAACTTAGGACAAGACGATTCTTCAGATTTTTCTGATGAAAAATTTAGTTAATAATGCTGTATATATTAGGTATAGTTAAAGTAATTTTCACCTGCAATAATTTGTTTTAATTTTTTTATTTTTCACAGGAATATGTGGTTATATAAATCTTGTGCACAGTTACTTTGTATTTTCATTATAATATTAATTATAATGAACGTTAAGCAAAAATCATAAATAAACCCTAACCCTATTTTACGACTATGGACCGTTTGGTTCACTGCGTATGCTTCATTTGCATTTTATTATACCTATTTTTATTTGACCGATTACCAGGTGGCTTGGTCACAATTACTTTCTTCTTAGTCTAAATAAATTGTAAAACATAAATGAGAAATAAAATTTTTTTGAGACACCCGACTTTCGTTTATTATAGGCGCTCTTTAATCTTTCCTATTTTATGATTATTGTAATACCTACAGATTCAGTTAATGAAAATGTACAAACTATTCTATAGTACCATTCAATTTCTTCTTGCATATTATTAAAATACTGCCTTAAGCTATCGTGATGTTATATAAATTACTTTGTACTTCAACCTCTTTTTTATAATAATTAATCTTTGATAACCAACTCCTTTATTCATAGCTGCTACCTATTGTAAATGAACTGTTTCTCGATTCATGAATTCCAAAAAAATTGAAATTGTATCTGGAGATGAAACCGCTACAAATTAAACGTTAGATGTACTGTTATTCCACCGTAAATTTCGAAACTTGACCAAGGCCTGTGATTAGTCCCAGTTTTTTATGCGTGGTACGATCTACATTAGCTACCTGTTACTTTTTGTACACTTTTTTAAAATATATTTTTAAAAACTAGTGAAACAATGATTGGAAGAAGAATATACTGGGCGATTCGTTAATGAGTATAAATATTTCACAAGGAAAAGTTAGAGATGAAACTGACGTAATATTGGCTTTATTGGTTTTACCTCTAATTTTAAAATACCATGCCAAACTTTGTTGACGTTAAGTCCCTCTTCTTTTCTATTGAAGCTGCTTTTGTGTTTATGCATTTCTATGGCTCTACGTCTAGCCTGTATATGCATTACAGGAGCAATGAAAACATGCCCAACGGCAGCCATGGAACATGGAAGTGATTCTCAACCTCACCCCACTACATATGGTGGTGAAAAGCGTTGCAGGAAGAACAAGATACAGACTAAGTAGAGAGGGAATCATTAAAAAAAACACCTCCTCACTTCTTAGAAATCAGACAACCTGAGACCTGGGCCACAAGACGGTATGATAAAAAAATATAACTTTTCAAAGAAATTCTTTACGGAATTAAGCAACAAGAAAGAATGGGATCCAAATACCATTACCAGACTTGGAAAGAATGCCATTCAATGGTACACAGACGGCTCAAAAGCAATAGAAGGAACTGGGATAGGCGTGTTCGGGCCAGGAACCAAACACTCTAAAGCTTGGGAAAACCCCCAAGTATCTTTCAAGCGGAAATCCACGCCATAAGAAAGTGCGCCCAGTTCAATATTGATAAAGGATACAGAAGACAAAGGATTATCATAATGTCGGATAGTCAAGCAACCATTAAAGCACTGAGCTCTTGTGTAATCAGTTCCAAAATGGTGTAGGAATGCCTAGACAAACTCAATGAACTAGGTGAGAACAATATAGTCACCTTACTATGGATTCCAGGACACACTGGAATAGAAGGAAATGAAATAGCGGATGAACTAGCAAAGAGGAGGACTGAAATACCTTTCTGAGGGCCTGAACCCTTTTGCGGAATCAGCCCCAATGTAATATTGGGAGAAATAAGTAAAGCCGAGAAAAAGAGAAGTTCTGACCATTGGAAGGATCTAGTAGGGCTTATACAATCAAAGACTCTTCTGGGTGACTACAACCTGTTGAGAAAAAATGAATGCATGAGTCAAAGTAAAACTGCGCTAAGAGTTTTAACAGGGATACCAACGAGACATTGTCGCCTGAATGGGCATCTGAAAAAGCTCAAAGTACTGGAGGAAGAAGAAAATCAGATTTTGTGGAATGGAAGAAGAAACCACCATCCACATACTTTCCAACTGCACAGCACTCCAGAATCCTAGAGCTCAGCACCTAGGAGATTACTGGATAGAAGAGGAACATTTACCTGAGTTGAAGCCTGCAGACATCCTATAATTCCTTCGGGAAATAGGACTGAAGGAACTACTAGTTTCTGAGACTCTCCTCAAAAACTGAGTAGACGTAAGGGGCACAATAGATCTTTGACCTCAGCTATGTCGAAACGAATGTTGTGCTTCTCACCCCATGTAAGTTCCGCTGATTTGTCGGCTTATCCTAAATGGGAGTTCCTCTTGTGTTCGAAAAGACCAAGGGGCGCAATTCTTGACCGTTCGTACCTGTCAAGGTTGTACGCATTTCATAATTTAGCGAGTGTTATTCGCATTTGGTATTTTCGGCCAGCGATCATGCTTATTTTACAACGAGTGGTGTTTTGTTGATCACAAACGACTTGCGCGTATGCGTTTTACAGAATTTATAGGTTATATTCAGGTATCAAATCACTGCTTTGAAATTTCTTTTTACGAAATGAATGAGTGGCCATTTATTTGTTAAAAATCTATAAGATGAACCATCTATTCAAAATAATCGTTTCAGTCTTATTGATATTTATGATATTTCAAGTAATTTTGCAAAATTTTTAAGAATTTTCAACGAGTGAATCTTTCGGCACTTTCTTTCTTTTTGACACTCGATTAAATGATAACTAAAGCAAATTGCATAAATATATGGTCTCAGCGCAGTCTTCTGCAATGAAACTTCATAGGTTTTCTTTTATAAACTTTTTATGCTAACATTATCAAAAAATGTCCGTTTAATTTATTTCCAATCTCAATCAAGAATAAAAATTTGTAGATGCGTTCTTAAAGCTAGCAATTTCCAAAATTCTTGGAGCAAGTATTAGTAAAGGTTAAACATGTTTGGGACTACTTGGAGAGCTATAAGAGCTGGGAAGTCATATTAGACTTAGCGTGGGTACCAGGCCACTCAGATCACAAATGCAATGAAGAAGGTACTCAGTAGCCCGAGAAGGGACACAAAGTACCCCTGAGCCAGAATAGCATAAAAATCAGGAACACATGTAGGAACAACCAGAACCCTCCTAATATATGGAGGATCTGGGGATTGGCATTCGTAGTCTAGTAATTACAACGGATCTGGACAGAAAACTTTAGAGGGGAGGCACTTAAAAGGACATGAGCCCCATATTTATCTTATATTTTCTTATTAGAAAGGGAGGTCCCGTCAGCTGGACTCAGCTGGACTTTTTGGTTGTCAAAAATGCTCAGTCTCCATTTCGACAATTTATGACATTTCATTACTTCAAACTCCAGCCGGTTTTACGGCATTAGATTATGATTGGATTGACATAAACGTCTCTTTTTAACACTAGTAACATTTTTTTAGTACTCCACAATGACTGTAACAAAGTTTTCCGCCCCATATAAACTTTTTTTCATAAAATAAATGTTATTATATACCTTGAGCAGTGTGTGACTTCATGCCCAATTCAAATAGAAACATTTTTAGCTTGATTTCCCATTCTTTTAAACTTAATTGGCTAATTTGAGCTTCCTGTCCGTAAGATTTAAGTTAACCTGTGGATTTCCGTTGTTGTCTCACCAATAATTCCTCGAATAAACAACACTCTACCGCAATTAAATGTCTACTCTTATACTTCATCAGATATGCCCTAATTATAATAACATTTACTCTGTCTGCAGCTAAATAATAAAATTTCTTTAACAAAACACGCCTGGGAACTGCAGCCGCATTCGATTTTAAAAAGGAAATGGGTATACCGGGAAAGGTTATTATTTTAACCACAACAATGCCTTTTGGAAGAATAAAAATCATTTCTAAAATTAAATCAGATTATTTTGATGAAAAAGTTGAAACAAAAGTACTCTGAAACAAATTTAATACCACCTAAGAGAAATGAACTTTTTCAACTTGTAGTGTAGTTCAATATTCACCCCCTTCACCTTACTACGTGGAATATTTCCATACTGATCGAATCAAATGATTAAATGACAAACTCCATCACAAAAGTCGAACATATATTGCTCTATCGGGTTCACAAGTTCTTATTATTCATTTTCAAATAAATTTTCCTCCACTGTTTTCAAATCCGCTTCGATTTTGTGTAACCATCTACCTCTGCGTATTTCTAATTGGCCTTCTAATCAGGACCAATATTCTCACTTGCCACAAACATCTTCATCTCGGAAATGCGACATTGTATTTCTGTTGTTCCATAGCTTTATTTCTTCTACTCACAGAATGACAACAGTGTGTAATATAATTTAAATGAACTCTAAAATAAAATTCGGAAGGCATTGTTCAATTTAACTGGATTAGTCCACATCGGGCGTAAATGAAATCCTAGTAGACTGTAGATTATCCAATCCCAGAAACATATTTATCCGAGTTTTGAAGTGAAAAAGTACCTTAAAATGATTCAATGTTGCTATTTTTTCAACTTCATCAATAATTTAGTATGACTAGCTTCCATAATGTTAGAAGAGCACCCATTTTTGTATCTTCTATATCCTAGCGAGTACAAAATATCATTTCATGGCCTCATTTCTTCTTAGTTCTCTCTCAAAAAGTGAAGAATATTTTTAGTATGAATTTGGTAGATGTGACTTCTCTTTTTGGTACGAAATACTTTCTGTTCATTGAAAATATTACGCTGTTTTATAAATATAATAACAGTTCCTTGTAATACAATGTTTTTTTATTTTAAATATTTCCACCTCCGTGATAAAAGCCGATGTTTTTCTTCAGTAAGGCAGTATATTACGGACTGTCCCACGGCCGAACAATAGTAGTTTTTCCCATCATTACACTTGATCTGCATGTTACATCCGCTACGTTGCCCGCCACTCTCGATTTTCAATGTCAGTATTCCACTTTATGTGTGGACAAATAAGAATAACTTCACCAACACAAAATGACAATTGAACCACGACTATAAAATTTTAAATTAACTTTACCAGGAACTAGTAATTTTACTAACAATGACACTCTCTAATGGACTTCCCGTGAACTCGGTAGGGTTTTTCGTGAAATTTATTTCTAATTATTCACTTTTTTTCAATGCTTTGTGTAAAGAGGAACAATATTCCGGTGGTAAACATAATACAGAAAAAAGTCAATTAACTATCAAGTTTACTTATTTTAACTTCATACAGGAGGAGTCTGTAATAATAATTAAGAAAAAAAAGTACCTATTCCCCCTTCCTCGCTTATTCAACTCATTCAACTGTAAATTATATTTGGTTTAAGAATGAAAATTCCCAATTTCCAAAAAATTTGGTATCAATTATTATTAACAAATAAGTTTCGTATAATGTTCATTCAATAGGAACAGATAGACTCTGTTTCACATGAAAAGAAGCCACGTAAAGTTGCAGTCGTATGCGCGAACTATTTGTCAAAACTAGGGCCATATTGTAAAATTGACATTCGACTTCAAATCTTTGGCGTAACCACATATTATAAAGAGAACAGATACGAATCCAGTAAAACATCAAACGATTTTCAGCTCCGTCGTCATTGACCTTGGACCTTTTACTCGGTATGGCCGTGATGTTGCCAGTTTAAAATATTTTCTGAATTTCTTACCAAATTGCACTGTTGACTCGGGGACAATAACAATTTCTAGTGCCGGATCTAGTTTTTTTGGAAGTTTCCACTGAATCTTTAAAACTGCGCCATGAATTAAAACAATGATCATAATAGTCATTACTCTTGGGAGATTAATCAATAAATACATTTTTAGATAACACAAATAATTACAAAAATCAACCAAATTTTAAAGTGCAAATAATTCTCAATTTATTTATTATCAAGGGCGACGACCCAGCACTGTAGTGGAACGCGTTTGCTGCGATAATTACAGTCAAGCAAGGTCGGACATGGTTAGTACTTGGATGGGTTACCATGACAGGGAAAACCATCGTTTAGAGCCCGTACAGCCTGCAGCGAAACACTTTAGACTACTAGGGTGAGTAGCATATCACAGCTCGCAGGCATTATACCAATTAGCACGAGGTATAATGTAGATATGCCGTCTTTCGGAGGAGACGTAAAACCGAGGTCCCGAGTCCATGGATGTTGGACTCGTTAAAGAACGCTACCACTGGTTGGAACACTAGTGGGTTCGCCAAAATTTCCGGTTAGGGGTAGAGTGCTCCCGGCGTCGGTGATTAGCCTCAGTCGCAGAAATAGACCGACGTTAAACAACAGAATACAGAATACAAAGGGAATACAATATAAACCTATGCAAAGGAAAATTTTGATGATAATTTGTAGAGCACCAAAGCTAATATCAAAAACTTTAAAATTTCTTTTATCATAGGCCGGGATATTGAATTATATACTCCCATCCCTTGGAAATCGAAAGAACTTTATTTTTCTTTCCAAATAAAATTCATTTGGACAGTCTCTGTATGAACAATACACTCCGCCGTGATGTTTATTCATTTTATAAGAATAATAATCTATACCACTATATTTTCATAGTTAATATTACCACAACGCACAATCGATTAGTCAAATAAAACAATTATTATCGCCGATTGAACACCTTCAAACAATGAAGCAAACAAAAATGGCGTTATGAATTTTGAGCACAAATTACAAGTGATTTTGAGCATGTTTTGACGTTTTGATTATGTTGGGTTAGGTTAGCCGTCACCGTTATTGTGCATGGTTGCCAATGATATGGTTTGTGAAAAAAATTATATATTCATGGTATGATTTTTATACATTATAATCTTTTAAATTGTATAATTCTTTTAATGTTAATAAAATTGATTTAAAACAAGTAATTATCGAATATTTGTATCTGTATAACTATCACACTTAAAAAAAATGCTTATAAAATATTTTACCTATGATCGTAAATTGAAGGAAATATTATGCAAATTGACCACCCTGTTGACAAATTTCGCGAAGCACTCCGAACGGAGTCGACATAAGACGATGGGCATTTAAATGGGTATGTCCACTCATCTCTCTCTTTTTTTACTGTTCTCTGTCAAGCTTTCGTATCTGTCGACTATGGATAATTTTTATTCCAACACCAGCAACTTTTTCAAGAAGCATGGTTTTAGATCAAATAAAACACATAACACTACCAGATGAACAAATTAGCTAAACGTCTTAAAATATTCAACAATCGAAAATATTCGATAGTAAATGATTGGTTCAAAAAAATCCTCAAATATTAATAATAAAATGGGTGTCGGCATGGAACATCGTTTGTAAGGCCAATGGCATGAAACGGTCTCTGCGCAGGTCAGTTGGCAAACTTCACGTGGCTTATTTTCTTGTGAAACGGAGTATACCAGTTTCAAATAATTGATTTGTATCAGTATGCAATTGATTTGCTGTAGTGTACATACTTTGAGTTTTCTTGATTTAAAATGCCGTCGGCCCTTTTAACAAAAATCAGGTTAGTCAATAAGATTTTGTAATAACTACTACTACTTGCATAGAAAGATTATCATTTAGCCGCATTGCCGTTAGTTTGGTTTGAGGCGTTTACGTTAGATTCCTCTTTAGATAAATGGCGATATACACAAATGAAACTGAAAATAGTGCATATAATACAAAAGCAATGGTTGTAGGGAAATAACATCGTGCAATATCTGATACCTGATAATAACTTTCGTCTACAACTTTATCGGAGAAACACAGGCGTGTATACCAAAAAGCCAAAGGCTCACTTCCATATGTTTCTACAATTATTAAACTGGAATTTCAAAAAGGTCGACCAAAACTACATCTCCTTAATATGACAAGAAATAACAGTGTAGTGTAGTTTTTGGTTTCACGTGTAAAAAAGGTAGGGTATCAGTATGACAGAAGGTTGTAGCACAAATTTGCTATATTTTATCCCTAAAAAAGGTTCAAAGGTAAAAAATTATCTAGGCTTATTGAATGGTCAAGTACTTCATCCAGTTCACATCGTTATTAAGCGTAATTGTGATGAACTAACTTTCTTAATATTGCTTTTACACTATCTTTGTTTTAGTAGTGAATGCCGTTGAATATTTAATGGCAGGTCATGTATGGAGGAGGTGACATGAAAAATAACCCTCTTCTATCCAGTAGGCTACTGGGTGTTGTGCACTAGTATTTTGTATTGCATATACATTCAATGAGTATAAGAACTCTTTCATGCTCCACTTTTTTGAGATTTTTCAGACGTCATTGTCAGGACACCTGTCAAAACTCGTAATGCAATCTTACTCCGGCATTAGTTGGTTCTTAATCCGTTGTAATAGATCTTTACAACGGTAAAATATTTTCTTCTTCTCCAATATTATATTGGATCTAATACCCCAGGACGATTTCCGGTTTCCTCTCTTTTTAATGACTCACTCGTCATTTAATTTCCCTTTATTCCTGTGCCCTGGTAATCATAGTAGAGTGATGATACTGTTCTCGCCTAGTTCACTGAGGTTTCCGAGGCATTCCCATACCATTTTAGAACTGTGTGCTTCAATTAACTGCCATTTCAGGCAAAAATCTAATCTTGGCTTCTCTGATAATTGTTTGGTAACAACAAAATTATGATATAATATAAAAATTACTACCTACCACCCTCAATTCAAATGTATCCACAATTTAAGATTATTTTCATTCTACGGCTATACTGTGATCATTATTATTTCTTCAAAATCATATTGTAAGTTTATATTTTAACGATGTGTTAATGGTTGGAACAAATATATCCGTACCATCCTTATACAATAATGGGATAAATATTATAGAGCGATGACGAGATATAAAGAGGGCTTATGGTGGATTACTTCTTGCACCTGCCAATTTACTCATATTGAAGACGCTTTTAAATAATCGGATGTTGCATTTTGCGCATCATGGTTATATTCAGATTTATATCTTTCTATATGCAACGGAAAAACTGTGATTGAGCATAATTTTATAAAGGGCGGTATTGGTGGAATTGTGAAAGGCGAGGATGGCAAAACATATGAGTGAGGTTATTGCCAAAGGCGGTGAATTACTTTACGTTACGAATAAATTATGATTTAGAAAATATGTACAGGGTTATTCATCATAAATGTCCCAGCCCTTACCATAGTTATTATTGCATGAACAAAAAAATTTTTGGGATAAAAGTTGTGTGGTTATAAACAGTTTTGATTATAACATCAACAAAAGTACAGTGGCGTGCGTAGTTTAGAGTATTCGTTCTCTTAAATGGGACACCCTGTATATTATTGAATTTTTGAAAATATATTTCCCTTCCGGTTTCAAAATATACCATATAATACGGAAACATTATGGCCTCCCAATAGTCCGGATATATCCCCTATGGACTTATTTTTTGGAGGTTTTTAAAAGACATAATAAACAATAATAATGACTGTATTCAAGTCATTAAAGACCGAATTCAATTAGAAATGAATAATCTAAATGTAAACAATCGAGCCATTTCTGATGCAATTCAAAATATTATAATAGACGTTTTCAATTATGTATTGAAAATAATGGTGGACACTTCGAACAGCCTTTATAAATTATTATTTATTTATAGTTGTAAAGTTATCTTTGTTATAGTTCTCATTTACTATTCGTAGTTTTAATTAAATGTTGACCAAAACCTTTATTCAATATCTTAAGAACGGTGTAAATATTTAATCAGAAGAAAAACATCTATTCGAAAAAAACGAATAATTTTTTTCTGTCCCCTAAACAAAGCACACCACATTAAACTGGTTGGTAATAGTGATTGAACATGTTAATAACCAGTTAATAATGATAATTAAATAGATTAACAACAGTAATATAACTATGTGATTGTTAATTGGTCTCGATTGTTTTAGTATCTGTAGCAGCCGTTCAGCCAGCGTTTTTTAAAACATTCAATAAACTGGCTGGCTAATGATTAGGCCATTCTCACGATAGGGTGAGAGATAGAACAAAAAAATTAAACACCCCGATACTGTTCCTAAACTAAAAATGATTGATGAAGCTAACTATACAAGGAAAAATAACCATTTAATTCACTCTTCCCCTTCTGTCTAGCTTCTTCAATCATTTTCCTTCTCCTTTTCGATAAATTAACCAATGATCCTATAATATGGAATAATATGGAATTCAAATGAATCTGAATTCGCAACATTCTCTTCAAACCTTTTATATCATTGACATGGATCGACTAAAATTTATTCATTCTTAGCAAGACTGTATTCCACGGATCATTTTCAATAATACTTTATAACCTGAAACACTTAAATTCACGAATAAATACTGAGTATTTATTATTAAACACCATTTTGATTTAGAAATATTATTGATCAAAAGGATATTCATCTGATAATTCATTATTTAAAGTGCAGTAGCTGATTCTACTGTCAGCAATAAATAATAAAGATAACAACTTGTGAAGTGTTACATTTTCTTACTTCAAGCTATTAATACTATTAAATTAATCTATTCCAAAAAAAAATTGTAAAGGACATCCGACTGACATATATCAACTATTAATTACTACTAGTTCAAGAGTAATAAACCTGTCGCTGGATTATTTATTGATTCATCCTATGAATTTCTAGAAATTTTTAATATTTGAAGGCCGCTAACTTGCATTTCCATTTTGTTTACAAAATATGCAACTATATGTTGTGATTCTGTGTGAAAAGAAGTTCCATTTTCACTGTCATTTCACCCTAATTACATGATATGTGACACTTTAATTTCTGAAAAATATTTGAATTTAAATCGATTATTCATTGTACAAAAAGTCAGCTATTGAGTGATAAAAACTTAAATCAGAAAGGTAGGACAAAAACAATAATTTTGATAGTTTCAATAAAATCATATGCATTAAACCGTCAACCCACTCAAAGAATAAGTCGATAATTCAACTAGGCCAGCAAAATCAAGTGGATCAACTCTATAAGGTCGTCTTTAGCAGCAGTTTGTCGGCTAGTGCTTCACCCCAGAAGGCAACGTTCTACAACAACAGAAGACAAAAGCAAGTGAAAAGACTAGAGGTGAACAAGTGAGAAGACTGCTGGACTCCTGTCAGGCTAGAGACGAGCTGTACACGGAAAACACGAAAGTCGAAGATGAGGACCCAACGGATGATATGGGGTTGGTAGGAGCTCTCTTAAGCCGCATCCACATTATGTCCAGTGTGGATGGAACCGGCTCATCTCTTTAAAGCATTGCTGAACTGGGCACCGCTTTGCCACTTGTGTAATTGTCTTTTTCATTTTTTTCACTGGCCCAACAAAATACAATAACTGATTTGCGTTATATCAATGACATGGAGACAGACACAACTCATTTAGTGAACAATTTATTCACATTTTCTGTGTAACAATGTAACTCCTTTGAAAATCTCCATATTTATTTTGACCTTATAAAATAATACATAATTAAATTTAAGAGGTTATCTGTACTTTTTTAGTCAGTTCTTCAATCACTCTCACTATCTTATTATTGTCTTAAGTATGAAAGTGCAATCTGAGAACAAGATCATTTTCCTTAAAGCTTATATAATGAAAACAAGACAATGATAAGTTATTAGCATAAAGTGTTCACACGTTGACGCTGTCAAGGTCATTCCCAACTATTAACTATATTGCTCAACTCATCCCACGGTACCCATTGTCTTTATTCGACCTCATCTTGACCCCATACCCGATAATTTAATATATTTGACACCTTTTCCAAGTGTGCCATGCTTGCGCTTATTTTTCATGTGATATTTTTTAATAGTTTACTAAGAAACTTAAATAATATGACAGAGAACGTGCCCCTATCAACCCCCTATGTCCCACTCACCCCACTTACAAAAATTTAAATGATACTTGTGATACGTCGTTGAAAAATCCTTGCAAAATGCTTTCCAACGGTCTCAGTCATGATTATACAGGGTGTAACAGTAAAGCTGAAAAATTTATTTGACAACAAAAATAACAATTAATTGTTAAACGATATTTTGCCTTGAAAAACTCCAAATAAGGTGCAAGTACGGTACCTATTTAGGTCTCGAATGTTCTATTAATTGTATTTAAAAAAAAATTGTTTCAAACGACACATTTTGCTATTTTGCTTCGCATTTCCTTTCTGTACCTACTCAAATTATTGGTTTATTTGATATTTTAGCTTCCCCTAGAAACAGTATTGAAAAATTTTGTGTATAGAACGTCTCACTACAGAAACGGATAAGATGATTCCCATTTCTATTTCCACTTGAAGGTATTAGAAACACCCAATTTAGATAAAAATCCTCCTGTTTTTGCTAAAAGATGTATCTCGAATTTATTAATCTGAATGGTTTTTGGTGTGACATTGGATTGAAATTTGTTCAACTACTTCTAGCTCAACCAAAACATAAAATTAACTTACAGTCATAACTGTTTACTGAAGTAACTTTGAAGACATAATCAAAAAATAAGCATTACCTTTATGGCTTGCAATACGAGTAACCTGTAGTCATTGAAGTAAATGGAGCAATTTAATTTAAAATACTGTATAACTTCATTGATATTATTTCAAAATAAATAAACATTTACAACATTTGAGCTTAAGCGGCTACACCATTCTAATGTGTAAACTTGTGATCTTATACTTATGATCTTAGACCAGTTAGTGGACGTAAAAATTATCATAAATATTATCTTCATGTCATTGTAATATTGCTCAAGATTCCAATAAATGAATAAGTGGAATTCATAACATACTAACTTCAACCCAACATAATTTCAAATCTAATACCGATTTTTGGTTGAGGTTATGACCAATGCAGCCGATGCTTCTTGTAACATTCGCTCTGTTCCAAAATCAACAAAAACGCGTTACTACAAATGACAAGATCAGTGGCGGTGCTGGCTTACAGTAAATACAGGTGAGGTTTTCTACAAGTATTCTATCGTAATTTATACAGTCGTTCAACTATATCTAGTCTTCTTCCACGTCTTATTCAATTAATATACTCCAGCATTTGAAAGCAGTACAGCATAACTTCTGCCCACTTCATTCCAAGTCGATTTTGAACTTATTACTGCCATAGCCGTAGCCGAGGCATAGCCATAGCCGTTGAGAAGCGTTGGTGAGAGCATAGCTGGTGTTAGACAAAACTCGCCGAACACCGAGCAATCAAAGAAGATATGATCTATCATTGAATTTTCCCATTCACTATATTTAGAGATTTATTTGATAACTTTTTTCTATGAAGAGAAGATGTTTGATAACTTGACAGTTTCCGGTCATAAAACTCTGTTGCAAAACAGTCTCAAAATTATTTAAATTGTGTCATTTTGCTGTTCAATTTCGGTAAATCATATGATGGTTTTGATGACAAAACATAAATCCAATTTCGCCTAAAGCAATCACAGACTGGCCTATTTACATTCATTTTATTATTATAGTTAAGATGTCTGACAATACTTTAGATAAATGCAGCCATTTCAGATAAGTTTCCAATAAGACAATCTACATTCATTTCGTTCATGTCCACCTAGCAGTTGGGTAACTGTTTTATCGTTATAGCTTGACAATAGCAATTCAATAAATATTTATTTAATTATACCATGAATGTTTTAGTAAGTGTTCTGCTACAAACCCAGAATTTTTTACGATTGGGAATAGTTTCATGCGAAATATACGTTCGTACTTATAATTTTCAATCACAATGTCTATTCTGTAACCAACTTAAAAATTAGTTTTAAACGGGTATCTAAAAATATTTAGTTGAAATGCTATTCTGCAAGCATAGATTAGATACATATCAGAGGACTGTTAAAAATGATTTATTTGAGGGTTTCTTTAAAGTCTTAAGTAAAGTATCTGGCAACAGTGCTTAAGGAGCGATTGGACATTCAATGGCTAAGTTAAAGACACAATTTAATTAAAAAAAAAGTGAATGGCCTGCATGAATACTAAATGAGCCTTTCTGAAGAGAATAGGCTGCTATTAGGAGAAAAAGTATGCCCTGTGGATTTACCCAAAGTTTGGAAGGATATAACTGTAAAATTAAATTTATTTGGTCCGCCAAAAACAATCAAACAGTGGAAGGATGTAAAAATATTGTTGTCACTATCAGCTATGATCTGACAGTTTATACTGTAATATCCTATCCTGCTGTAATGCAAAAGCACAGAATATTGTACTGGTTGCGGTATATGTGAGCAATTTATAGCTCCGAAACACCTTGGAAAGATATACTTTTATAAAAAATTATATTCACTACATCACTCCTTTTTTTTCTCAAGTGTTTGGAAATACTATTTTGTTAACGTTATTATTTGAAGGCACACTTTAACATATCTTTAGAAATAATAGTTTCAACAGGTTATTTTGAAGGAATCCTTAAAAATTTTGAGTATAATGTGGTTCACGAATACCGATTTCGTTTTAGCGCCGGTTAAACTTTCAATGGCCTCTAAGTTTTAAATGAATAGGCTCCAATATTAATATATAAATGTTTCGGTGGTATAGTGCACTTCAGGAGTCAAGCAGAAGAAATTTAAGTTGAAAATAATGACTGCTGAAAGTAGTGATAGTGGTAAAGTAGTAATATATGACAGGATTGATAAATTGAGGATGCTCTAGATAAAGTGCAGGCTGATTTCTTGCAGGGGCAGCTACTTCTAAAGGTATCTGGTTTAAAAAAATTTTGTACATATTCACAAGACTACTGTATTATGGAATAATTTTTGAAATAATTTACTAATGAGAGGGACCCATTTTTCTATGATTTTTAAGTTATCATACAATAAGGATTTCGTGGACAATGTACGCGAAAAGTAGTAACAATATCAAAACAGATTTTGAATTGAACATATTTGACCCATATTCGACTGATAGCTGTTTCAAGATAGTGATTGGTTTGAATTTAATAGTTCTTGATAAATGATAATTTAAAGTACCTAGCCTAAATAAATGTTACTAACATAAAAATGTTCCGTCTTGAACCACTTAACCTGTTCAGTATACAGAATTTCTGATTGTTTATTCATTAATGAGCTATGTTACACAGTTAGTAGATCCGATACAATTTTAATTCTTTATTAAAAGGTGATGCACCTTTAATACGAATAAATTTCAGCTGTCATCAAAAGTTTTTTATTTGGGAGCGTATACTTAATCTCAACCTTGATTATGCATATCATTGAACTTTCTATTATACGTTAAGTGTAAAATAATTATAACATTTCCAGTGAAATAACTGTATTTCTTTATAAAAACGACCAATTTAAAATTGTGTAATGAATACGACCTGAAAAATAGGTCTTGTATTCAATTTGTTCATTCGTTATTGTTAACCATTAATTTAAAAGAAATAAATTAAATGAAAACAAAAATGTTGCATGACTGAGGAATAGGTACATCCATCATCTTTGTGAAACTATCCGAAAATTTTAAGTAACATGTCATTTATTTGGAAGAATATCCAGTTAGATTATACAATGTGTAACAGAATAAAGTACGATGAGTTGAAAAGCATTTTTCAATTTTAGATATCACACATTTGTACTAATAGGCTCATTAACAACTAAAAAATAATTTTCAAAATCAGCGAAAGGTCCGAGGCAGGGTTGGATTTTTTAAATCCAAAAGTTATAAAAATTGTTCATGACAAAAAGGAAGTAAAAAGAGAAATGTATACATTCATTCACATTCAAACGATTAAGAATCATAAAAATTTTGATTGGTACGTACTCTTAGGATTTGGTAACATGTTTTATGTTGTCAACTAGTGAAGCATCATCGATGTTTTTGACACGAAATTCTATAACCCAGGTAGGCCTACTGCACTTACTTTGTAAAAGATCCTCCTTAGCTTTGATGAAGTGCCCCAAGATTACTTTCTCTCACTTGCCTTCCAGATTATTGATGTTGCTTAAGAATTCAACTAACTCGCTCAAGCATTCATCCCAATTATTTAACAGTCAGTCTCCACCAGTGAATGCAGCATGACAGTCCACGTTTATCTGCAAGAAGCCCAAAATGAGTTAGTCATTCTAGAGATCAAATATAGCTACCTACCAATCTGTATCCTGTTGGAATTCTATAAAAAGGCAATTTCCCGATTATTGCTTCAGTTATCCAAAAAATTTTCAAGCGATAAACTGCAGGTGGTCTGTCAAGTATTGTCAAACTGCTCAGAGGTTAAATGGTCAAACTTCAAATCCCCAAGGCAGATGTCTGCATTATCTTTTGGCTCTAAAAACAGTATGCGTTAAAATATCTCTTCTTTAAACAAAGCATTTTGTAAATCATTTTTGGGAAAGATTCTTCAGCAGCTCTAGCTGTATTTATAGGTATAGTGAAGAGGCACATAAAAGAAGGTAGTTCTTTAATAACCAGGTGCAGCATTCTTATCTGTAGCTGTTATAACCTAAGTAGGTTCACCAAGGTATGTAGAGTGAATACCAGATACAGTAAAATCAAATTCAGCACTAGGCTGTTACAATTGTACTTACTTTCTGGAAGATCCTCCTTAGCTTTGAAGGAGATTCCCAAGAATGCTTCCTCTTACTTGCTTTCCAGATTTTTGCTGTTGCTTCGAAATTCAAGTAACTTGCTGACGCATCGATACCAATTATTTAATAGTTCGTCTTCACCACTGAATGCAACATGACAGTCCACATTTATCTAAAGCGACACTGACTGCAGGCCTTTCAAGTATTGTCAAACTGCTCAGCTGTTAAATTTTCAATTTTTAAATACCTGAGGCAGGCTTCTGGCTCTAAAAACAGTATACATATATTTTTTCCAATCAAAGAATTTTGTAAATTATTTCTGAAGAATCGGTACCTTTGGAATGGCTTAAGATTCTCTAGCAGCTGTAGTTATAGGTAAAGTGAAGGGGCACATAAAACTTTAAAAACTATATAAAAGTCTATAATTAATACGTACCTCTCTAGAACATGTGATCTGGAGTTATAAACACTGCACCAGGAAATGTAACTGCACTTAGCTTATTGTGAAAAATGTTCACAATTTACATGAATCTACTTTCTTTGGTGCGTTTAGTTTTCATTATTATTCCAAGTGAATTCGTAAAATTATCGCGAGGTCGTAGAAAAACAATGTACATCACTTGTGTGGAAGTTATTTTTCACACGAGTGGGGAATATTGTACGCAGTTGTAATGTAATACGTGATTATCTCAATGAAATGAAAATATAATAATAATATTCACCTCATCAGGTCTACTTAAAGAAATGTCCTCAATAACAAGCTCTTTATACGTTATTATCTACTATTTGGGGACTAATGTACTTAAATCGTTTAGAAAAAGTGCGATTGAATTTTTTCTTATTCTTTTAAAACTTCAGATCTGAAGTATTGGCATAATTTTTCCATGCAAAACATTAAAGTGTTTTTGAAAAAGGAGCAAGAAATATATTAAAAATAAAACCAACAATTAGGTACCTTTTCAATTATCCATGACGCAACGTTGATCTCCATGCCATTTGGACTGCACCATATTTCCATTTACCGACCGACGATTGCCACCACATTTATCTCTTAGTCAAAGGCATACATCACATAAGTTTCCCTATGATACTGTCTCTAAGTCACTACGTTAGAGCAACCTCGAGCCAGTACCTGTGTTTATAGAGTAACTCAACTATTTATAAAAACCGGTTGCATGTCTTATTCAAAATAGATTACATTTCGAGTACTGCATAAATACACATCTCAAATTATAATTCACTATAATAAATAATTCATGCTACAAGTTTTTATTGTACCCAAGGAAAGGTATGTGATCACATTTTCCACTTCATACATAAAAACATCAATTTGAAAATTTGTGTAACCACAAAAAAAATCATCAACTGTTCAAAATTTGAATGAATGCGAATCTAATGAATTAAAAACACCCAAAATCCTTTGTTTTTCTTCTGAGTTATCTGGAAAATGATTTTCTTATACCTAGTAATTTTTGGAAGTGTCTTGATATCTAAAAAAATCATAATTTTCTAGCGTTGAAGTATTGTTATTCGACGATATCGTTCTCTGGATTTTTTTTTAAAAAAGATCAGTTTATACAAAAAAGTTCACAAAAATGATACCAAAAAAATTAATCAATAGATTTATCTGAATAAAGTCTCTATAAAATATGTAAAGCATTGCAAAGCAAAATTTTTCCTCAAGTAATATGTCTATATAATTGTTACATATTCATGAGAAACTAATTGAATTTTCTCATTTCTTAGTTCTGAAAAATATTATATTTATATTCATAAGTTTCTACTAGAATTGAACGAGATAAACATGAACGATGCTACGCTAGAAAAACTCCACCTGAAAATAAAAAACGCAACCAAAACATTCCTAAAAAAAACCTTTTGTAATAATAGTGGTTGTATATTTGTAAAATTATTAAAAGTAAAACAACCTATACGAAAAATACAGTAAACGACAAAAACGGTCCAAGCATACTTTTTGAATAACAGAAATAGAAAATTTATTTGAAAAATAAAAAAAATTAAGTGTCAAAAAACTAGTTCATGTATAATTCCAAATCTCAAATCAAAAAATCATTATTATTATTTTTGTTAATACAAATAAATTTATTAATCGAAATATTCGAGTAACAGAAAATCAAAAAGAATTGATTATTAATTATGTAAAGTTAAAAAGAAAAAATATTAAAAACCGCATGTCATGAAAAGTATTTTTTTTTCATAAATATCTCTATTTTTGTTATCCGTAACAACAATCACCTACCTTTGGCAGATCGCATTTTTGGAGTAGGAACGAGCGTTAAAATCTGCAAAAGAAAAAACAAATAAGAGTGATATAATTTCATTTCATTTGATAAAAACTATTTTCGTTTTTAAATCTGTCATCATAATATAATTGTTTTGGTAAATAATTACAATCACCACTTTTCCCAAAAAGTGGCCTTATTTTATTTATCAATAAACTATTAAGAAGAAGTGGTCCCAAAAATCCCAAAAAATGATTCCCTTCCCCTTTTTTGAAAACTTCACGTGGAATGCAAATTATTTTATATTTCTTCGAGCAGGGGAAGGAAATAAATATCTTTTTTCTACTACCGTGTGTAAAGTACGTACTTTAGACACATTTTCGAGTGCGTAAAACTTTATTTTACGCACTAGTGCGTAAAGAGTTTTACTTTACGCACTAGTGCGTAAAGAAAAAATTCCAATATGTATGTAGTTATAGATATCTAGTCTTATAAAAATATAGGTATAATAAACGGATATTGAATCTAAGTTTTTTTCATAAATTGGAGATAGAAACCTATAGAATTCGGTAAAGTAACCTAATAATTATTGTTAAATGATTATTGAGTACTGGAAATAATACGGTAAATAGGTATAAGTTGGCGGTGAGTGACTGACATTTCTTTGTGAATTGAATCTGACATTTAAAATTTAAATTGAGATCTTCCGACTATACCTAGAGTAAGCAATTGTATTTTATATTTAGGAATTGAATATTTTTAGAAAAATATGATGTTATTTTAGATTATTATAAAAAGACTCTTCTAAAGAAAAATTTAACTTACTTTACGCACTAGTGCGTAAAGTATGTTTCTTTACGCACTAGTGCGTAAAGAAAATTACTATTAAACTTTTGTATTTTAATTAAATATTCGCTAGTAGAAAAAATATTGTATGCAATTCGTGTGTAAAGACCTTTTTTCGACTCATGTGATTGTCGCATTCGCCTGCGGCTCATGCGACAATATTCACATTCGTCAAAAAAAAGGCTACTTTACACACTAGTTACATAAATAACTATTTTGTTTTATTTTTTTGTTCCGTTTGCCTCTCCCCTCTCCTGGGGAGATGAGAAATTCAAAAATAAATTTTTTCAAAAACCCTTCACGAAAAAACGTAATTTTGTAATAGAGCCTTCCAGCGAAAATGTAATATCCGTCGATGGTGAGCGAAATTCTAATAACCTTTTCTCGTCTCTAATGTGGAATGTTACATTTTTATTTTCAATCATTTCCTGCCCTCGTTTTGACGATTATAAATTATTAATAGGTACTAATATTAAACAAATATTATATCTAGTCGCCTGCTTCGCACCGTTTGACGTTACTTGTTAATTGTTCAGACTTGAAAACATGTTAGTTTTTTAAGTTATCGTGATTTCCGATTCGAGAAATGAATTGAATTTTTCAAATATACCACTAGGAGTAAATCAGGCTGAGGAAACCTCTGAGGATTTATTACCAGTAAAATCTAGAAAAAGATGAAGAGATATATGCAAAAATTCTTATTTTTTTGTTTAATAAAAATGAAATAATGCATTCCAGTTAAAAATCACATTCCTATCATATTATGATAAAATAAACGTGTTTGTACAAAAAGTATAGTGTTTAACTTTGTCGAAAACATTTTGATAAAATATCTTCTGTGGTATATCCATAATAAAAAGACATATTATTGTGGTTTAATTTCCAAAGAGTTAGGAAAAACAATTTGGTTAAAATGTTACATATTCTAGTCACACGTAAAACAAATCACATAAACATATTAAAATTTTTATGAATAAAAATAGTACATCAAGTATAATAACATTGAAAATGTATTAATATTGTTATTACCTGAATTACATTAAAACTATGCATGTTCACTATTCAATTCACTAACTAAAAATATACAAATCTCTTTGTTCTTTTAAAAGCATTAATATTGCTTGACGGAGTTTTTTCTCGACAAAAACACTGTTTGTTTACCAGGTTTACTGGATTCTTATTGGCGCTAGATAAGTGAGTCGATATATTGAGGTATTCAGTGGATAGATAGAAGATTTAATTTGGTGCAATGTATATTTTTAAATATACGAGGAGTAATAGAAAACTTTTTAGTTTTATACGAGGAAGGTTTTAATTGAAATATAGGAATAGAGTAAATTTTAAGTGTAGAACGTATCAATTATTTTCGAAGGGCTGGGCAATAATTTGGATATTATTGAATAAGGACAGTGCGATTTTGACCTTTACGGACATGGGCGTAGAAAAACATATTTTTCTCCATTGTATGTTACAAAATTATGAAGCCCATGTATCAATACTATTTATTTAAACTTTCGTTTTCGTTGAATGTAGTTCGTTGATATTTATTCCCCATAAATTATTGACTGGCATCGGTTTCTTCATGGTCTCATCACAGATTCGATAATTAAACCGTTTTCTTTAGTTAAAAAGCTTCCTTCCACTTCCATGATCTCATTTTATCATTCGATATACAGGAAGTGCATTTTATTTGTATCTATAAAGACAGATTTTTCATAAAGATACAAGTTCACATCCAATATGAATGCGTCATTGCAATATCCGATATGGCTAGAACTTATAGTCCAAGCGGCTACCGCAGTGAAAGGATGGTCGAGAATAAGAAAGTACAAAAATATATTTTTCCGCAAGTCGCAAATTTTGACATTCCATACAAAATTTCTTGAAGGAAAAGTCAAGATTCTCTTACTGTAATCAAAATTAGCACAATAAAAAAGCAGTTTTGCGAGGTTGGTCATAGGACAGATGAAAAAAAAGCTGCCAATGCGGTAAGTGATGATACGAAATTGGATATCATGCTTGAGTTTTAAGAAAACCCACAGAATTCTGGTCGAAAAGCAGCCCAGCCTGACTGTTCAGCGTTAGCGACACATCAACTTTTCGAATATTAAAGGTAAGTAAGGAGCTCATGGAGAGCGATTTTGATAGGAGAACGTTTTTTTGTGAGCAAATGATGGCAATATGTTAGATAACAATGTGATTCAGCTAGGAGATGTTTTGTTTTCTGATGAGAGCACATTTACACTTCGCAGTCATGTTAATTATCGTAAGTGCCTTTTTCATTGATGGCAACTTGAATTGAGATAAATATTAGAGCTGCTGTATATTAAATATCAAGAACGGTAAGGGTTGTTTACTGCTGGAGACCGGTATTACCCTTAACGTTCGAGATGCTTATATAATTTTTTGCGCGATGGTATTGAAATAAATTTCGAATGAAATAATTTAAATTTCTTCGAAATGAACGAAATGTCAAAAGTGATATTTATACTTCTCGATCAGTTTAAAATATAATTTGCATTTTGGTGAAATTATTTATTACTTTTTATAATTCTGTTCATTGAAAAAATATAAATCTTATTTTTTTTTGTTCCTTTTGTGTAATGAATGAAGTAATATTTTATTTAGGACCACTTAAATGTATGTAGGGCTAAGACGTCGGTAAGTAATTTACTTACCGACGTCTGAACGGTAAGTAAATTTCTTACCGACGTGAACTGGTAAACACAACCTACCGACCTGACAACCGATGCTGTGAAGATCGATCGCGCAAAAAATAATGTTCAAACTTTGACAAATATATATCCTGACCCAGCAAACCTGCCAAAACAATATGGTTTCAATGTTCGGCAGTAGGTACTTGAACCAAATTTCTACAAATCGATGGATAGGGAGGCACGGATCCATAGAATGGCCAGCACGATCTCTTGCTTTGACGCCATTGGACTACTTTTTGTGGGGGTGTGTCAAAAATATTGGATACAAAAATCAACTCCTTAGCTTTGGTGACTTAAAAAAAATCACGTTTGCGGTTACATCAGTCACACCTGAGATGATGAGTAATGTTATAAGACATTGACATACCAGATTAGCATGTTGTCAAGACGTTCGCGAGCATTTCGAACATTTCCCATTTTGACATTCATGTTTTTTTCACGACCTATTATCAAGAAATCATGAGTATTACTCACTAGGTTTTTAGTGGAATTTGTGAAATAAATTTTTTTTTAATGTCAATTTTTGGAATAAATCTGAGAACACTTATTATATACTTTGCAATTTTTTAATCCAATATTTTGCAGAAGGGTGGATGCGACTAATTAGCCATCTTATCTAATCTAATCAAATCTAATCTAACGGGATGGACTGGAGAAGCGGACTGGCTACATTATGGCTTTATTCGGGTTCATGCAATTACTGTTCTTAGACTATTCGGAGTTTGCGCAGTCGAAGTTGGCTTGTTCGGGTTTTAACAGGATGCTTCTAACATCCGCAGTTTGGTGTTCGGGTTTATTCAAGATCAGATCTAGTACGGTTCGAAAACCGTCTAAGCAAATCCTCAGCCTCGAGCTAGGGAGGCTTTCAGATTATTTCTCACGCATGCTCAAATAATTTGCAATGAAGGACTGTAGCAGCTATTTTGAAAATTCGCAACGGTTAGGTAGAGGTTTGTTTATTGCGTGTTGTTTATTTTGGATTTTTTACTTTTCAAATTGAATATTTACCAAATGGAGGCTAATGATTTTTGGAAATATTTGAACATAGTTCATCATCATCAAGTGAAAACGATGTTCTGCTTGATGTGATCAATAATCTTATAATTCCAGAAGTCTTACAATATAATATTAAAAACGAGAACTTTGTGGAAGAGACTGTCCCTCAATACAGTGATGATGATGAGTAGTTATCTTAAATTGTCATTTAAGTTAGGCTAAAAATTAAATAGATGAGGCTTTTACTTGATGTAGATCCATACTAAATGATGAAATGGAACAATTTAGTTAGGTTAGTTCAGTTCTATAGACCATGCGGGATGTTCGGGTTTTTTCAAACTTTGTTCGAGTTTAAACGGTTAAGGAATAGTTCTTAGGACTGAATAAAGTACGCAGCAAGCTCTGCGCAATTCCAGATTGGTTTATGGACCAGGGTAGGGGATCTCTGAGGACGCGAGGGTGCTTCCACATATGGAGTCCCGTCAGTACTAAAACCTCTAATTTAGTGAGAACTGTAACTGCCGTTAGTGGTAGTTGCAAATTCTTCTACTTATATCATTGCTGACATCCTAACGTGTTATCTATGATCCTAACCTGACAACTACTTGACATCTATCGTGAGTTTGTTCAGTTTTCGTTTTTAAAAACTATTTTGCTTATTTGTGTGAGTGTTGAGTATTCGTAGTTGGCTTTTATTGTAAATAGTGGGACTTTTATTTTAAGAGACAATGTCGAGAATATGAATTGTGAAAGACTGTAATGTGAGGTACGCCCGGTGAGCTCTATCTTTATAAAAACATGATTCATTAAATAAAAAGTGACAGAAGTAGTTATTCTTCCATACAGCTTTGAACTGAGTTCCTAACATTTATTTTCCTTCATGTTTGTCATTGGAATATGTAAAAAAGCTTTTCATTTACTGTATACTTTTTTATTCAATAAAATATATAAACTTGATGATTATTGCTTTATTTTTCTTACTTCATGCATTATATGGTCCATCTTTTGACATTTCATTTAATTTTACTTGACTATTTGATTGTTATTATTGTAATATCAATCTAATGTTGAGTAACTTCAAATGAAATATCAAAAAATGGACCATAAATGTCATTTTGCAATAAAAGTAAAATTACAGTAATTTTGAATATGTCGCTGAAAACTGTAAGATTACAGGAATCTTCTTTTTTAGCTGTTGGCGAAGTTCACAACCATCTGATTTGTGTTAGAGGTACTGACAGGACTCTCAAGGTGGCGCCACCCGTACAAATAAAGGGCGCCACGGGTCAGTTTCCCATCTATAAGTATTTTTTTATCTATGTTATGGACTGTGCAGAAACAAACACCCGAATAAAGCTAGTGTAGAGGACCTCAATAGACCTGAAAAGCTCGCAGTGACTATAGTGATCTTAACAAAATAGCATGTGCACAAAACAGCTTTCCATGCTGATATTTTTCAATTCTAAGGCTAGCTAATTAGAGCTGACAAATGTTTACTTCCAATTTGCAACTACGCGTATATTTGATTTTATTTTAAAATGGAATAATCCCAATAGATTTCAAAAAA